>JAGXCT010036843.1:0-45389 GCA_022495035.1 Philopotamus ludificatus
TGTAACTTTATACGCGATCGCGAATGAAAAGTGTGTTGTGCAACGAGCTCGCGGGTGCGGTTGATATAAACTTATCCCCCCGTTAGCCTACTCTCCTCCGTATCTTATAATCGTATAACTTGTTAACTATTTTAAATACCTTGTTCGCCTTCAAAACGATCGAAGACAGGGCGACGCTTCGCCACCGAATAGCGAGGTGTCATTATTATGAACCTCTATAATTATGCTACAAATAAGAGATTCAAAATATCTATTTATCACCTCACAACCCCTACCTGGTTGGGGATAGGCGCCAGGTTGAATTTTGAAAAATATCGGAATGAAAGACTTTACTATTACAATTGATGGTTAGCATCTCTTATAAATATTTTTTTTTATATTGTAGTCAACATAATCCTACATGGAGTTGATTAAAAACCCAAGAAAATTTTAATTAATGCTTAACAAAATAGTGTACCCCTGGAAAAAAATATGTACATGTATGTGTAGAGATATCCTTATGTACATAAACAAGTATGGTAACCCAAATCTGTTGACCAATAATTGGTCTAATCTCGATACTTTCGCTCCTCTTCCTTCTTTCTATGGGACCCTTCTCTGAGGAGATCTTTCTTTCCTTTTTCTACAATCCTTTTCTTTTATTAAAGGATTGCTATTGCACGACAGGGTTAATAATCACTTGCGACTTGTTACTTGAGACTCGTTTTGGGCAGTTGTGCGTATGTATGCGTATATACATTTATATATGTGTGTGATCGCTCGCTACTTATCACTTATGACTCGTCATAAGCAGATAACGCCTTAGAGAAGAGGAAAAACCAATACCGAGACAAACCCCCTCCTAATTGCTTGGACACAGTCGAGAGGATAAAATCCGATACCAACAGGGTAGAAGCTGTACGTCAAATGATAGCAGTGGCCAAGAGAGGGAAACTCTTTACAAAAAACCGCATACCAAGACGGATTGGATCTCCACGGTATGGACACGAAAGGGGAGCCCTCACCTCACGTGTGAGACTCAGGTTCCTTTGGCTTCGACTGCCATTCGAGAGTGTGGTAAGGCCCATGCCCTCAGCAAGTGAGAGCATTGTGGCTGGTAAATGATGACGATGATGATGATAAACTATACTACGATACTTTTGAATTAAAATTGGATATAAAAATCAGTAGGATACGCATATTTGCACAATTGGAATAATTAATCATATACACAAGTATACAAAAGTCTTAAATAATAAATATACGAATTTAAATTTGATAAAAGAAAAATAAAAATGAAAGAAAACATACGTGAAAATAGGGAGCACCTCTTTTCCCACTCCATTACACCAAAATGAAAAGAAAATAATGGATCTCTAAGCCATTTAAATCACCATTTAAGCTGCAAAACACCGATAATCCCGCGATTGATGCTTAATTTAAGGTAATCTCATATTGTTAAAGCAATAAAACCAAAACATGCGGCGTTATAAGGTTAGAGTACAATCAATTATTCACATACACATTCACTTAATTGATAAATTTGAGTAATTAATTACTACGTTTCGTAGGTTTTTCAACAACGAAAAACCATTCAAAGGTTACAATTGTACAAAATACAATGAGATATTTATCAATATCGTGTCATATTCACTTAACACGTATTGAATGATTGGCAATCCGATAGACAACAATTAATTATACGATATCGCAGAAAAATAAACTATACACCTCATCAATAACAAATGATGATAATAAAAATAATAAAAACGATGTCTGCATTCGTGGGATCTATTTATGACAATTGTTTTCATAATCAGATTAGATTAACTTTACATATATTATTCATTGAATTATAAATAATGTTACTGTTTTGTTTTAATTTTTTCGACAAGCAATCGATGTTAAAATTACTATAATCGCATGTATTCGCTAAATATTTTCATTTAAATGTCATTAAGACGCATAAACATTTTTAATACATCAAAAGTATTACCGCAGGAATACAAACAGATAGAATTAAACTTTAAAATAAATAAAATGTTAAGTGTGTCATATTTTTGTATAAAAGCATTTTGACAATCGCTGCACAGTACTGCGTGAAAGTAGTCATTGAATTTCAATCGACGTGACATTGAACTTGGCACTTATAATTTCAAATTGCAATAACCGATGCCAATTGACACATTAAAAATCGACTGGCTAAAAATACATCTTAAACACATTGATATAATTTGAATAATAATTCAAGCATTCTTAAATGATTGATAAATTATGTGTTATAAATTAAACACGAAAATATGCATATAATTCATATCAGATCAAGAGCACTGATCATGGAAATAAATATTTGTGAATACAACTACACTCGTGGCATAAAATATTACCTACAAATGCTGTTTTTTATCACCCATTTTTTCAATTATTTTTTTTGCTCTGTTCTACATTTTTTTAAAAAAATATTTTACGCACTAATAACTGACAGTCTTAAAAAGTGTGCCATAATTCCTTCGTTTATCAGTAAATTATAGATTTTATATAGTTTACAAGATAAAAAACTGTAAATGTTCAAAAACCTTGGCCTCGTATAACACGGTCATATGGTTCCACATAAACGAATAATACAAATCCGTGTTTTATATTTGTTTGACTCTTTTTCGAGATCGGTTGTGAGTGTTTATAATTTCGGGGAATTCTGTTCGGAGAAGTCAATTTTTTGGAAGATTCTATGCCAGCCGACACAATTTCTCCTTGAATTTTTAAATTTCAATTTCTCCTTGAATCCCTTCTTAAAAATTTCAAACCATCCTCTACTAGCAGGAAAATTGGGAATGTTGGTCTTCAGATGACGATTGTTCAGTTCTTTTTAAATTATCATAAATTCTTAATGCTCTCTTTTGAATTATGTTTATGTCTATATGTATGTTTTTGTCATTACAGACATTCTATCCTTATCATAAGAGTCCTTTCCATTCTTTTCTATTATTTTCTATTATTGAGTATTTTTCTTACAGATAGACGATTTTTTTTAAATCGTGTTTTACAAAAAAATGACACTAATCATCAACCGTGTTCTATAAATCTATGTTATACAAGGCCAAGGTGTATATGAAATGACGTAGGATTATAACATTAAGGGGAGTGAAAATAGCTCTTAATCTCCATCAGAAATAGCGGGGGAATTACAAATATTTTTTAATGAAAAGTCACTGCCGAAACTAACAAAATCTACGAAATAAATCACTAAAACAATTTTAAACGCTATGAAAAAAGGATTTTAGCTAGGTGCGGTAATATATTTTGCCACGGGAGTATTTCTCAAATATGCCAAATCTAGTTTAAATACATCACCACTGCATTGTGCAAGACAATTACCATTATCTAAATCCCCGTCGGCTCCAGAAAATTTAATACGTATGTATTTGATAATAGGGACCTTGCACACGATCTCGGCTGGGTCAACGACCAAATTAGCAAACACTGTCTCTCTGTCAAGGTTACGTAAACAATAATTTCTATTTGCTTGCAAAATATGCTGCAAAAAATAAATTTATACGATAACAGATGACAACATTATCTTTTGCCCCGACGCAATTCCGTGATCCGAATAATAAATGTCAGACATATGCAACGAGTTACATAATTATTTATTCTAAATTGATGATAAAAAAATCTAAATAAAATATTTACCGAATGAAAACGTTTAACTCTAATTTTCATCAAGATGCGTTCATACAGAGCAGATTTTTTTAAACCTAAATCTATGTACGCAAATAGAAAGTAATAGCGATAAGACTCAGATAAGATTGCCATATGAGTCAATCGTCTAGAAAATTATGAACTAAAGTACACTTTACAAATTCTCAGATATACACGTGTATTAGTTATGCAGTTTTTTATGCCAATATACACGTGTATTAGTTATGCAGTTTTTGCATTAATCGTCATTTCGCACGTTACGAACTCTCCTAATATACCCGCATGAGTTAAGTACGTTGGCCGACATTCCTCGAGTACCTCTCGCTGTCGGCTGACAATAAAGTTCTTCGGCTAAATTTAGTTCACACATAGCTGTCGACCACCAGCTATTCTTCGCTAACGGATGAACCTTCGATCGTACACCACCGACTGTCAATAGTAAATCTCGGCACTCCACGAACCGCGAAACGTTGTCAAGCGATCGCCACGGGGGGTGGCACGTGCGAAATATTAAAAACAAAAATGCTACACTGTTAATTTTTTCAGGTTTTCAAATATTTTTGCCCGAATGCGTAAAAACGCGTCGGGTCAACGTCATGCTCGTTTTGACAGACCGAATATTTATACACTCCATGACATTTTTTTGAACTTGAAATGCAAAAATTATATGCCATTAAATATATTTTCATGAAAATATGGCGACTAGGAAGCGAGACAGAGGGGTGCAAATAGTGTGATCACGATACACTGACGACTGAAGTGTGGTCGAGGATCCTGTCTGCAAAACTCGTGCTTCGGACATTAGCAAACCTGTGTCCCAATGACTGTAAACAGTGATCCATCACCGTTGCAAAGTGTCCATCGCCTGACATTCGTTCACACTCTCTTAACCTACATACGCATAGCTATAGAAACTACAATTTATAAAATAATAATAAAAAAACCACGCATAATATAATTTTTTTATGCATAGAATTATAATAACGATATTATTTTTCCTTTTGCTGATGTCAATCACGGACAAGACACAGAACAGAGATTCAAAATTATTTTTCGGATCGTCGGCGAAGAGTTATATTATAAGAAAATATAGTTTTTTGCTTTCTTTTTGAAGATTTACGTGGGAAGAAAATTCTGCTACACGTGGAATTTTGTCCGACGCGTCCAAAATACCCGATAGCCATCACTACATTCTTTTCTTTGGAAGTACAAAAAGAAAACACGATTTTATAATTTTTAACCGTATAAAATTCGATGCAATAAAATAACATTCATAATTCGCGGCATAAGTAGCGGAAATAATTGCACTGGACGATGATAGAAAATTGATTTTCATCGATGGCGAGATTGAAAATGAAAATTATATTTTCATCGCGCAATTTAAAAATAACTACATACAGTAACGCGTTAATCCTATATCAGCAACGAGATAATAATGATATACTATAGCATAGTAACAGACTATAGTAGGGACGTATGATCATTATATAATATAATCGACGGAACTGAGTGGTTATTACCGGAATACCCAATTGAATTGTGAATAATTGAATCGCGCAAATATAATGCATGATATTAATTACGCGAAAGGTTTATGTGCTGAAAAATATAATAATAAATTAATAACCTGAATGTCACTTTCGGTTACACCAGGATGGCAATTTGAATTGTAAACGTTTCGCCGGTTGTGAACCTCTGTGACCCAACCTGACCCCCAGTGACCTCACTCGACCTATTATAACCCTACAACCCCTTCTTCGACCGCTTATCTCAGCTCCATCAAATTTCATTCATTGCTTGACCCTTCCACGGTCAACATTGCCCAATCCCTCGTTGAAGATTTTGGATGAACTGTTTTCATAATAAGGAAGCAATTAATCTCTTCAGCCATATCAAAGGACACATTTACAAAACAATGCAATCGAGGGGTTAACAATCCGATTACGTAACGAGTTATGCGACAGCAAATTGGCACTCGTAACCCTCGCAGAGTGTAAACACTAAGCCGCCAGACCAGTAGGAACGAACTGAATTCGCATTCGTTCTGTATTGCTCTGTGCCCAGGAATAAGACCATCATGGAACGTCTTGGCTGGACGAAAGGTATAAATCAGCCATGGCAGATTGATGGTTAACCGAGTCTGCCACGGAAAGGTGGCACTTCTCAGTAATTGGCTCGTCTGCCGAAACCACTTCTTTGAAGACAATGGCCCGAATTTCCATAATTGAAAGATGTAATTCGGATAAATGCCTATAAATACGCATTTCGAGTGAAAGTAATGAATATCGAAGACGAGTCACGATGATACAATACGAAGGAAACTGAACCAATTCTGGAAAATATCATTATTTTACATTTATTTTAATAAGCACTAACTGTGGATGAGAAAAAAAATCCCAACAGCCATGTTCAAATAAATATTTTTTTGAAGAAAAAATCTGCGAAATGGAATTAAAATGACGATTTAAGATCTGCATTTAATATTAATTTCATTAATACCGGTATTGCGGTACCAAATATTTAGCGCGACACTATAATGGCCGCAATTTGCCACCGAATGACCATATTTACGATACGCCATTATAGCGAAAATTGTATTTATTATAAATAAAAAAAAAAAATAATGAATAAAAATAATTCATTCAACCTTCGATCGACGACTTTTAAATAGGTCCAAAAAGACATCAATGACCCGAATATCGCCAATCTTGTTTTGCAATAAGATAAATCTAAAAAATATCAATGAAATCAGATAACAATACAAATACACAAATCTAGCGTCGTCGATTATATTTCATTCTGTAAATCTTCTATCAAGATTAAACACACATCGACACGTTTCATTCGATATTTTCGAATATACCATTGATTTTCGACGCGCGGCGTGCATAAATATGCGAAATATTGCTGTAGACTTCCTGAAAAGTGGTGTCTAACACATGCCGCATTGACTTCCCATGAGTCAACCGCATGCAGTTAAAGCAATGGGTTATTGTTTCACGCATTACGCGTTGTGGCGTCAGCGTCGATTCCGTCGGCGGGTCTCTCAATGAAAGAATCGGAATAGAGTCGTAAGTCGGACCGATCAGACAAGTCACATATAGTCTTCGGCGGTAATAAAACGAGTTGGCTCGTGTTCTGCTGACATTTACCGGACCGGGAGATGTCAACGCGTTTGGCAGCGAAGACGCTTCCGCGCCAAAACCTGGCCACGGGGACTAGGCGCCATCACGCGCCACAATCGCACGGAATTATGTGGAAAAAAGCGCATTTGCATATATTAATAATGCCGTTTTCCTGCTTAGTTAAAGATCAGATATATAGGTGGTAATTATTTTTAATGATCTTAGACATAATAAATTACAAAATGCGAACTGTTGTAATTATGAATCGTTATTTAATATTAAATTATACAGAATGGCACGGCCAACGTGGAAGAATCGATTCATCCTGACGATTACAAATGCTACGAAAAAGGATAAAAACATGAAATGTGTTTGTTTATCGAAAAACAACGTCGATATGTTAATCAACGCGAGTGAAAAATAAGATACATCAGTTTTGGCATATTAGAAAAATTCACATCCGGTGCGTACACGACGTCTAAAACAAACCACGGTGGTCCGATCGCAATGAAAAAAAATGTTTTGATGAATGCCTAAAATCTTTCATTATCTACGAGTCATAATAAATTTAAAACATCATGCTAACCGCGGTACCTATGTCATTTTTTGGTCCAGCGATTGTTTTGACGTATGCCCCCAGCCATACGCCAAGACATCGGATTGATATATTAAGGTATGTAATTTTTTTGCGCGCCGTCTAGAGGTGATCCCACCATTTCGCGACCACTGGTCCAAGTGCACTTGGATCTCTCCATCTATCTATATAGATCCGATGTCCATTATGAGCTGGTCGAGACGATCTATTTGTGACTAGGTTAATGAACCAACTGATCGCCTCCATCCGTGCATGGGACACACGGGCATTCCCCGATAATTCCCAACTAACTAATTCGTGTCCTCGATCCGCAAGTCTCCGATCCATCGGGTCTTTAGAGACGGAAGTAGATCTTTGCCACTCATGCCAGCCTTTGCTCATGCTCCAAATATCACTATTGTGACTGGCAGGCTGGGCATTTCTAGTTGTGTCCAACAACGTTCGAAGATTACCTATTGTGAGATTTCACCAGGTATAAATATCTACTCTCAATTCGGCCGTTTTGTGTTTATATATATAAAAATATTTTCATAAATAATAAATGATAAAAACTTTTTTTTTCAGCAAATCATATACGTCGTATGAGATAAAATTTTCCCGAGATTAATTCTAAATAAATTGTAATATCGCGTCATTTTACTCATAAAATATGATAATATTAAAATTCTCTCTAATTTTTTAGGATATGATTTTTTAAATTTTCCTTTAAAAGGAAAAAAATGATTAATGACATCTATCCACAGATCTAAGCACTATATTTATATCCAATAAATCATAAAATAAAACATATTTTCTTAATCTTGTATCGCTGATGGCTAATCATTTTCACAAAAAAAAATACATTTCCTTTACTTATTGTGAACGGACAGATACTGTCCATCTATTTTTATCTCAGCGATTCATTAAAAATCTCATTGAACATCAATTTCACGCTTTATTTTATAATGAATGCATGAAAATTTAAATATGTTAATTTAAAAATTGAGCACAGACGAGGCTTAAAAAAAATCGCAAATTTAAACGCACAATGATTGTACTTTTTTTCTCAATAGAGCTGATCATATGTGGATGATTGTGCGTGAGCCGTGGTCGAAACGCCTTAAGGCAACACTATTAACAAAGAGCCTTTTAAGAAGCTCTCAACTTCATGTCCATCATCGACAATTGATTATTGATGTGATTATTTTCTAAAGGATATATTATTCATATAGTGAGTTACATATGAATCTTTGAATTAAAAATGTGTATAAATGATGCAATAATTTTCAGCACAAGACTACGTTTATATGGAAGGAATAACGTATTTCTAGAATCGAAAAGATTAAATATGTACTCACGCGTATTTTTGAATGGCTGATTCAAAATTCATCGAATCCCAAAAGTGTCACGCGCTGTTAATCCCAAATTATGTTCGCACAATTCACTTCATTCACTTTTCAACGTCTCAGTTAAATCTGTCTGTGAAAAATGCAAAAAAGAAAAATAATTACAACACTGTATTTAAATTCGCAACAAAAAAATCACTTATTATCACAATACAAATAACAATATGTGTGCTGATAAAAAAAATCGTCTAATTTTTTTCGCGTTAACTCTCAGTGGCGTACGTGACCAACGGATAATTTCAAAAGTTACGAAAAAACCTGAAATCAGAAACCGTTCACGGGCCGCCAACGTCATCGCGAGCGCATATTTGAATATTTGCAAATGTGCACAATTAATTTGCATACGTATTATTAGCCCCGTTTCAGTTTTCTCGGACGGAAGTTGGACAGATTTTCGCGTGAAAGGTCGCTTCCGTTCAGGACGCAGGGCGCGCAGAGGTCAAAGGCGACGCGCTGAATTTAAAAATCCGCAAATCAAACCGACAACAATAAGACGAATGCATTCGAATAAGAAGAAATTTTAAACACATATAAATTTTACACAATGATTCGAGATGCATATTTTAGTGACGGATATAAGGGATGATTTTTGAAATTTCTTCAAACGGTGTTTATACGGAGATACCACAAGTTTCACAAACATCAAAGATTTATATTTAAAAGAAAATATGCATTTTCACTAATTATCATACTTTTCGAAATATAAAAATTTGGCGATCGTCGTTTAAATAATATTTATGCGGCATAAAAATTAAAGTTTTGATCAGAACAACTGTTTATATGATCGGTATTGTATTATTATTGATTTTTACAATTGATAAAGTTGTCCATGGTGCAAAGGGTTTCGTCAGTTCGCGAGTATCGAGAGGCAGGGCCGCGGCCCGTGCGAGCTCACCGAGCGGCTCGAGTTGACTGGCGGATAGCCCAATGCACCAAGCATGCTGCCTCTAATAAAAACCTATGTAAAACTAAAGCAAAATCGCACTCCGGTGCGAGGAGCCGTCAAGCCAACAACTCCTAGGATGACCACCCTTCAACTCTCGTTAATCAGAGGCCAGGACTTCGGAGACGCGATTCCAGAAATGAACGACGCCACCAAACTCATTTTTTTATCATTTGGCGCGTGCACATTAACCTAAGCAAATATTGATACAACAAATTAAGGATAACGATTTTAAAATGCAGTTAAAACAATTTCATAAAATGCAATTCAATAAAAAAAAATAATCAAGCACGATTCAAATCTGATTATAAAATAAGATTTTTTTCAGCAAACATATGGAGATATATTTAAACTCATTTGAAACTGTACTCGATAATCTAATCGTGATTCGGGCTAAATGTCTATATTTAACTAATACTAAAAATTATTTGTGATGAATTAACACAATTTTCGATTTTCAAAATAAATCTTAAGAAAAATGAATGATGAATGAAAAGATTATACAGATTATTATTTTTAACGAAACGAAACATATATTTTTTAGAATACATGTATGCATGAATTTTATGATAAATAACAAGAGTCAATGAGCTAAAATTATGCATAGTTTTCCCGCATAATTCTTTTGCTATTATGACTCAGTGTTATTTTTACATAAAATTTATCAATAATTAATTATAGTATACAGCGTTTTTTCTTATCATAAATCCTGCACATGCAGATAAAATAATAAATAATATTTAAATTGAGCATTGAGCAAAGTTAGTAAACGAATAGGTTAATCTTTCTTCAAAATCTATGAACACTAGGAGTGCGATAGACGCAATACTCACTTTAAAAAAATTACAGGTATAGTCGGCGCTTTAAAATTAACTGCAATGCCATCTATCGATTGTCAAATAAATAAATAAATAATTTCAAGTATAACAAATATTATATTTATAGTACGTATATTTATTTATTTATCATAAAAACAATGCGTGATTGGCATTACAGGTCGCCAATCACGCATAAAAAACATAACATTAAAATAATGAAAAATAAATATAATTTAAAAATAAGAAAAAAAATGTAGAAATATATAAAAATATAATAAAAAAAATAGAGTTAAATATGCAAAGATTATAAAAAAAACGTAATGTTTAAATACCGTCATAAATTAATCAGTTAAATGAAATTATAAAATCTCACATAAAAAATCAACCAAATGATGATACAGTAAACCCCCCTATAACGTTTGCGGCAGTTTTTTCCTATAACGTCAAACCCCCCTACAACGTACATATTTTAAAACGCTAAATAGAATTTTCATAAAAATATTTCATAATTTTATAAAATTAACTAATAAAATGTCGCGTTAATCTTCCCTGCCCCGCAAGTTGCGGGAAGATTACGTCAGCCAAAATACGAAAGTATATCGCTCATCACGCGAGTCAAGTCATTTGCGCCAGTAAACAAGTAAAAATGTAAAAAAAAAGAAAAATTAAAATGATTTGATGCGCTGATCTCCTTCAAATCAAAAATTAAATTAAAATCTATAACGTCACTCCCCATAACGTGGAACCTATCTGGAAGTTATAGGGTGATTTACTCTATTTAACCTAACCGTGCGTGATATTTGGGACCCCAAGTTTTTTGATTTTTCTGAAATAACTTTTAATATTAATCCTACATGTCACAAACTTTTTGTATTTGTCTAAAAGAGTATAAAAAAATATGTATCATACCATTATTTTATGCGACCGCGAAAAAAAAATACAACAATATTCGTTTCGTTTTTTCTCGCTCGTATCCAGTACGATGTACCAAGTGCGAGTGAAACGTATGCTAGAGATTTTGACTTGAATTGCTTGGGGTCTATTTTTCATTATAAATAAACCCCCTTCGGACGACACGGGTGGTTTCGAACCACCGTGACGGATCGGTTAATATCAAATATATCTACATAGCTGCCAGAGTAATAGCTCTTGTATGAATAATATGCGTTTTATACTTTTCTATTATAACAAATAATAAAGTGAGTTAGGATAGTGATGATAAAGAGCGGTAAACTTTAGTAGCCTGAAAAGTTAACACGTCGGCGGTAAACTTTGGCTGTGAATTTTCACTCTTAACTTAAATTGTTCAGTAAATTCATTACTTGCCAGCTCGGTAATGCGGAAATATAACTTCGACATTCATTTCACGAATACCAAAGGTTGGGGCCTGATCCTCATCAAGCTCCAGAATTAATTAAACCGAACGACGCCTGAAAGTCGAAAGCTCGAACTTAATTAATTCGAGTATCTATTAAAAATATATAAAAATTGCGGATGTTCATGCAGTGTATACTTTTCGATTATATATGGTAAATGATGGTGGTTTATGGTGGCATGTGACAAATATTGCTGTCCGTTGAAGAAGAGGTGATCAAAAACACTGCTATCCAATTATGTGCAATTCCTTCAGGGGCTACTTCGCGTATATATTCGCTTATTTAGTGAACCAACTTTTTGTTAGAACGTCCTTTGTATCATTGGTTCTCAATACAAAAATACGTTCAATAAAAATAAAGATTTTTCTAAACAAAATGATAACATATTTTTAATAAAATATATATTAATAAACTGATAATGCTTGAAAATTTAATTATATCAAATATATGTTTACATTATTGAAAGCCAATGAACCACGTGAACTGATACATTTTGAGAATCGCTCCAGAAAATAACTTGCGACCATATTGAGCCACGCCTGGAAATATGTGTGACGGATTGGTCCACACAATTTATTGCAAGTGCAATAAGAAAAAAAAGATTCGGAAACGGTGAGTTTATTTTATCGCTCCCGTTTGTTACGACCTGACCGGTAATGACCACGAAACCAAAATCTCTCAACACTTTCGCAATAAATATTCAGAAAATCAAAAGTGAATAATGTGTAATCGTTTCGAACTGATTTTTTTTTAATTTTCCGAAGCTATGCACGTCCGAAGACTTTCATTACTGCACATCACATCACATTTAAAACACAACACGTCTAAAAGCTTTTACTCTGATGAAATTTAAATGTAAAATAATTCAAATTCCATTTAAAACTTGACAATATTTTCACGCAGCTCTTGTTAATAAATCTTTCGACGTTACAGTAATATTTCATATAAGAAACTATACACCGTGGCGCCATCTAGTATAGAAAATCTAACTATAAAAAAATGATCATGTATGTTAAATCGATCGTAAAATTTAATTAATTATCTAAATTCATCGAAATATAATCCAATTATCTCATTATTATTATTTTTAACGCTCTGACTCCTCCAGACCGTATTAAGCAATTCCAATCCGCCTCATTAATTTTATTTTTCGCCATTACTCTTGTCCTCTATTGTAGCTCTAACCTTGGATAATAATTTTACAATGAAGGCGGTAGACTTCCGGCGGAATCGTCTCGGGGTAAATCTCATCCTGTGGCAACACTGTGATAAAACTAGAACCAGACCAATAAATTTTACACAAAATAAACGAAAAAATCTCACAATACCAAAAATATATAAAATATATAATTAACGCGGATAATTAATTGGCTGATCATAGTTTATTCAGATACTCATATTTATTATTCATAATGATCTTTTCGACACGATGACACAAATTCCTAACGACTCTACCAGTTTTATCGCAACCATTGCATAATTATAATTTTAGATCAATTAATATTAAGTGTAATACTCTACCACTCTTAATTATTTATAAGTATAATAATCACTTGCCATTCATATTAGATATGTATGTATTCCACATAATCAACAGACAATTTACTTGTACGATAGATTGATATATAAGATGAAATCACTAATATCATATTTATTGACATATTTTAAGGTCACACAAATTTAATGGTTGAACGAAGAATATAAATTTTAAAACGCATACATTAGATACATAGTTAATGTTTCGACTTTACTGTGTTTAACCGCATAGCTGCCGTAGACCGCTATAGCCACAAAACTCGATGGGGGCCCTCAGATTGAGCACGGACATAAACGCCGCTGTTGTAAATCGATATAATTTAGCTTATTTTAATATCCAGAAACCTCAGGAATCACAAAAAGTATAGACAACTCTATTATAAAATTATGAAAATTGGTATCTACAAATAAATGCTACCTTTTTCAGACTGCCTTGTTGTAATTAAATATCCCGACTGATGAAAATAAAAGGTTCTCTAAATCTGCGCCGTTAATTTGTACACACTTATAGAGCCATCAAAACAACGACACATGTCAACACAATTCCATCACGTGCCATGTTTTCGTCGCTTCTTTTTCGCTCGAGTCACTATAAATTAACCCCAAACAAGACGACGACAGTCGGATCATTACGCGGTCTGCAATAATTTCAGCGATATTTTTTTCATCATCAGCGAGAGCATATGCTCCCTGCGCTGTCTCGTCTGGTCCCCTCTATTTATTTTTTCATTTCTAATTTCGCGCCAGGGGGGGTCCCATTTGTCTTGTTTAATCGACCGTCATCTAACACATTTATGGGTCATGACTCTGACACAATGCAATTTTGGTGTCGCAGTGTCTACGGGTTCGAATCCCCATGAACAATGTCGCCATTCGAAACCCACCAGGAAACGACTATTTTCGTAGTCAGATTTTGGCAGCGAGAAACATTTTTAAATACTCTTATCGAGGGTTGACAGTAATGCTGCGCAAGGTAATTTTACACTTACATCGTTTTCCTTCAATGAAAATTGCGATCGTAATGTACCGTAACAACAAACCACTTATTTCTGCACGCGGAAGAGAAAAATCGTAAAGAACCATTGAATAATCTGGACATATGCGATGGTAAACACTGCCATAGGAATTTTCTTACATTTGCACACGGGGAATCTAAAAACCTATTTTGAGTAGTGTATCGAAACATGGACTTAAAGCGTGCAAATATTACCATACCAACATAACTCACAATAACAAAATATAGATTTTCTCAGAACTAAACTGGTGGCGCTTAGTTACAATAATACTTTATGTGCTATATAATTTCTGGAATCCACTGACAATGGTTTCTAATTATTTGACAATCAATCATTGTATATTTTGAAAATTTTATCTTTTTTTTAGTATTTACAAGTCAAGATTTTTAGATAATCCCGATCCATCGTTAAAATATTCATCGTCTATCCAAATATCCATAAGAACGGTGTTAGTTAAATGTGAACAGTCTTGCAATTATTTTTCCTAGATGTTTTATTTTAATTATCGTCAGATTTATTAACCTTTTACTGCTCTCATTAATTGTATTTTACAAATATATAAAAAAAATATTATATATTTAATAAAAGTCATTTTTTATAATTAAATATAAAAAAACGTGGTTCAATTTATTTGCTAAAAAATCTTTTGGGCCAATACGTCTGACCCATAGAGTGGAAAAGGTTAAGGCTCATAGATTAAGCTAGCTTGAACATGTACAGTGGCTTCATTTGTATAAAGCCATTAAAGTCCTCGCCAAACAGAATATATAATATAAAAAAATCAGAGGCGAAGTAAACGATGATTCAAATGCACTTATCTTTAAACACTGATTGTGAGGGATTGGAAGACCACAGCCCTGGATAGAATCAATAGAGAAACATTGCCATTGAGACCAAATCCCACAAGCGACTATAGCACCAAGAAAACATCATCATTATTATATTCCTGTCAAACATTTTACCCCGATTCATAATTTTTATCGAATACTTAGTAACAAAATCTATCGTGAACTATGATTTAATCTTCGTCTACAAGTGTCATGATGCATGCTTACTGGTCATAACACTTCCTTTGAAATTGAATATCGTACTGGCTGGTCAATCAGCTCATTTTTTACTCACATTTTGTATAGTAAATTATTTTTACTCAAAAATAAAATGTCGCAAATGAAGAGAGACTATGATATGACAAATGTCTCAACTCCGCTTGCGAATATGTTAAGAAAATAGCTAAACTCTTGCTTTACCTGTTATAATAAAGATTGTATTTTGTTTCTGTAAACAGAGATTTATCTAAGGAAAGACTAGCCCTACATGACCCTCATCGAGCCCGTTCTAACATACAGGTATGAATGTTAGGCTTTGAAAAAACAAGATGAGCGACAACTGGATATCCCGGATATCAAATATTTAGAGGCGTATTCGACTACAGAGAATGGCGTATCCAAAGCAACAAGGAGCTTAACGACTATACAAGGATATACCCGTCACAGTTGTCGTCAGAGGGATCAGACTCCGGTGGGCCGGTCACGTGTCAATGATGCGGGACAGTCAGCCGCCGAAAAGGCTGATGGTTAACAAGCCTTCCTGTCCCCGGAAGAAAGGAAATCCAAGGCTGAGGTGATTGAACTGCGTACAGTGGGACACTGCATAATTGAAACTTACTGGAAGATGGTGCGATGTAGCGGCAGACAAAATGGAGAAGAGTGTTGGATGAGGCTACGGCTCTACAATAGGGCTGTTGCACCCATGATGGCCTCAATTTTCAACGCCCAATGCTAAGAAAAAAAATATTAGCTAATTAAAAAGAGCAGTAAATCCTCCAAGAAACAAACCACCTGTAATACGACTAGTTTCAGCTGGTTTTAGAGAAATCTTTTCACGTCGTATAATGAAAATTAATACCCTGATTCTCTTAATTATTAAATATATTTTTTTTTACAAAACGAAGTTATTTTTTTAAGGGCATTAATAATAACATCACAAGAACCAATAAACCAATTAATGATATATAATAATTTACCGAAAGAATAAGGACGCATCTTCGAGTCTATTTTGGACATCCTTGGTTTTAGAAGCAATTTTCATAGTCCCCCCTTCGTGAAGCGACTTGACCAATTGTTTATTTTGCTTTTGGCACATTGTCTCAAGAGCATGCCCTCTAAATTACACCCTAACCTAAGTCGCGAACACTCGCATAAATTACATAGTACATCAGAAGAAAATAAAACGATTTTTCCATCTCAAATAAAATGCATGTACAAACACAGAAGCATATTAAAAATAGAGATGTCACGAATCGAACGCATATTAAGAAACTTTCCGACCATTCAATCACAATTATGCAACGAGAAATACACACAACTTCACAGTGATCGAATCAAAAATCACATCGTGATACATCACACAATCATCATCAATCGCTATGCATTATTATAATATAGATATTCAAGTGTCACTCATCCACCAGTTGCGTAAGCAAAATGACTATTAGACATTATCGGCTCGATTTGATTTTTCGACAGATGCATCTGCGGTATCGAACGTCCAGGATCTATCTCTAGATATTTAAATAGCAAACGGCGAATGCGAAACTTGCAAATCGTAATTATTGTAAATCATTCGGATCTATCGATGCCAAGGGCTACCGGTGTCTATCAAAATGGACAGAGCCGACGCTAAGTAAAGTTTAAGCCAATAACTTTACGAAAAACTACGAGTTTCTTGAATTCTATCTCGAAGGAATCGACAACGACATTTTAGCTCGATACGCGATTTTAACACGCGAAACAACATGGACGGGTTTCTTAATATGAAACGAGTATGTGGATGTGAAATTACGTAAAAAGCTATTCCTTCAAGCGAACTCTCGCTGCATTTAATACGAATTTAAAACATTGACGTCGATATAACTCACGTGATATATTTTATCTACTTGATACAATATATATCTATAATATTTTTTATCATCTCTCAATAAATGTATGAAAATAACGAGCACAATAACATAGCTGTACTCGGAGTATGGAAAACGTAGTTAGCCCTAAAGACAAAGCAGTTTGGACAACTTAATAACAGATTATCGGCGCTCATCTATAGATGTTCACGTGTCTATTACACGTGTCGTAAATCAGTGGATATTATTACTTGATTATTACGGTAACGAATAAATCTCTCGATAATAGTAGCATATTGCACAAGTTAAAAATTTCACGATTTTTAAAAAATATTTTCCCATAGCAGAAACACCCGTTACTGACAAATACTTGAAAATAATTGTCTAGTTTTTGCTAGTTAAAGTCGGAACAAAAGAAATCTGGCTATTCAAAAGCGTTAAGAAAAAAATCTCGAGCAATCAATACCATTGTTTGCTGAAGCAATCGTAAATAAACTCGTAAATAGATTTGCAGACATAAATAGCGAATAAAATAAAAAAAAAAAATTTAGACACAAACCTGCAAGAGTCATTTTTCATTTCACCAGTGGAGGATTGCACTGGAAAAAAAAAGAATATTTTAACATTACTTATATCGTGATCTAGTATACATTGTAATGTCTTAATTGACCATCAAATTTTTTAATTATGATACAATTTTCTCATCAAACAGCAGCGCCAAATAATTCTCAATTTAGCGGCCATTCACTCGACAATGACTGTCAATTTTTGATATACAAACCATTTGCGAGCGCAAAAATATCGCAAATAGTGTCTTGATGATTTTGCGTCTAGACTGGCAAACTTTTGATTGTCAGAACATAAAATATAACACTGCTAAATCGCGATTAAAGCGATATATTATGGAGCGTCGAAGAATTTTCTTAACAAAATTGCTTCCTTGACCGTGGCAGAGGTGTTTTGCTGATTTATTATCAAAACTGGGCAATAACATTGAGCACTCTATAAGGTTTCCAGACGCATTCCTCTTACCGCGCCGAAGGTAAGAGTACACTTTTGCTTTCGGCTATTGCTACTTTGCTCCAACAAAGCAAAATTGCTGCATCAAGTTTTGGCGCCATTAATCAACACTTTGTAAACTGTAATTTACGCGAATTTTGTTGCCGATAATATACGGCGGAAAATAACGATATTATTTTTCAGGTATCATAAAATAAAACGTTGAGCAGCGAAGGTCCAACGTTAATTTATTTATTAAATATATGTACATAATTTGTTTATTGAACGAATAAATTATTTACATTAATACAAAAATTGATCACCGTGTAATCTGATCGAATCATAACTTATCTAGATTGGACAAAATATATAAGTTAGTCAACTTTCTTCTAGAAAACATCACCAGCGGCGCCTTCCTGTGGTCGGAACCCAAACTGGTTACCAAAAAATATTCATATAAATCTAAAAACCCCCGGCCATTGTGTACACATTCCATCGTTATCGATTGCGCTCATAATCGAAAGAAATACAATAGCGGGCACAATATTGTATTCAAATTTAACATTTTTTTCAACAATTTAACTATAACAAAGGCGAAATATACCTGAGCTTGTTATTGCGTTAATAAATAATGTGTAAAGGATGCAGTTCAACGAGTCCACATGGACAATTTTTAAATTATAATAACGACAAAAAATAGGTGCGATGGGTAAGGACAACCTTTTGTCATACGATTATCGATACGTAGTATAATTGAACAATGATTAAAAATTATAGCAAAAGTCAAATGATTAAATCTGCATATTATATTTAAAGAAACCGTATGTTAAATATATTTTCAATGATATTTCTAAGGCGTTGGGATCGACCAACAGTTTTCCACCCCTGCCAGAGTCGCTGTCAAGTTTTCTAGATAAACGTAAACATTAAATATATATTATACGTTGGCCGCCATTGTCACACTATGGGTCAAAGTACAATCATCTCAAAAAAAAGATTGAAAAGTCAACAGTCGTCGTCCCAAATCATCCCCCCGACACAATACGCTAATGGCGTCATCTTTGGACAATAGCCACTATAAAACGACACGTCTCACACTCGCCACCCGCACCCTAGTTTTACAATCTATGGATCTGGATAACGAATAGACGGGCTGCGTATCATTACGCAATTATTCCAAAGAAACCGGCGACTATATCTAGTTTTACGGCAATTAGTTAACATAAAACTGCGCTAATTTTATAACACAATATGAAAAATTTCCATTTAATTTAACTAATAAAACATTTTAAATATTTAACCAAAATTATAGAACCGCATGCTTAATAAACAAGTCATACACGCGCATGTCCATATCCTGGACTTTATATATCTTAACTTTTTGGTACAGATACTAACGAACCCGGCTTAAAAATCTGAAGAAGAACCACGCTTTATGATAGGTGCAAAGACAAGCTCCATAGCACCCTAAAAAATCCCCTTCTGACTTACAGGTCTAAATCTTCTGCTCTAAGAAGAATAAACACCCCGAATGAAATACCTCTAAGAATAAAAATTATAAATAATCATTGACATTGTCCGCAATTGCGAAAAAATAAATAAAAACAACAATATTCGTTTCTGTTGCCACTCCAGCGATGTTTTTCTCACTCGCATTCGATACGATGTGCCAAGTGCTAGTGAAACGTATATACTAGTGACACGTGCTGCGAGAATTCGGCTGTCACTAGTTAACGATGCAGCACAGTCGGTGAAAGAACTGATCTACAAGCCATCATGATCCTGGGAAACCAAAAAATAGGAGGCTGAACTGTATATGAGAGGCTGAATATGTACAAAAAACGTTGCATTATTGGGAGTAAGTAGAGAATGAAGCAATGGTATGAAATACGAGATAACCAGTAAATAATCCTAATACAATAATAAACCATATTTTGGCACCTACAAAAAATCGGGAAGGGAAGGAAAAAATCAGGGATTCGAACCGCTATTTTTTAGTTCTGGCTTAATTAAAAAAATATATATTTCGGTTTTCGGTTTTAAGAGAGTAAGATTAAGTTGACTAGCGTGACTGAACATGTATTGGTTTTTTTCTGCTTTTCTGGAAAAAATGCACTAAATATTTAATTAAAATATTACATTCTAATGATTTAGTGAAAATATTAGAGAATAACTTTTCTTATTGAAAACTTATCAGGGGAGAATAAATAAATTGTCATCGAAATGGGGACAAAAAACACAAAATAGTGTAATGGTGAATTTATTAATGAATACGAAAATATTATTGTTGAGAAAAATGGAAATTATTAATCGTTCACTTCGATATTTACGAATCTTTATTTTTAAAAATTAAAAAAATATTTTATACGATATAATACATATTTTTATTAAATTAATCGGGTTAGTTTTCCTCTTTATTCGTATAATCATTTATTACAGAACAAAAAAAATCTTAAATCTTAATAATAGAATAAAAATATCTCTGTATATATAAAAGAAGCTATTCTTATTATTTTAACAACGTAATAAATTTTCATTTTTTGAGATTCTTTCCTTCTCAAAAAATCTTTATTTATTCATCAATAATAAGCTTGTATGATGGCTTTTTCAAATCTTCAAAGAACTTCAGGAAAGCTCGTTTTTTGGGATAGCGTTTAGCTTCTTCTAACCTTTTATCTCCTCAATATTGGTAAAAGTAGTTTTTTCAGGTTTTTTTTCATCTTGAAGAATAGAAAGAGTCACGGGTGACCATAACCAGTGAATACAAAATCTGAAGCATTGTTACGGTGTTGTTTTCATCCAAAAATTCTCTCTACATTTTCCCTTTTTTCCCCAACTAAAAAATCTTAACGCACATCAAAATACGTGAAACCTTTTCGAGAGTCAACAATAAAGCAGGCTTCCAAAATGGATACAGATGCCAAAGTATGTCAGGGACAAATGTACAAACACAATAACAAATAAAATCCTTGAAATCAACAGAGATATAATAGAATAGAAAATAATAGAATTATCAAAAATAAACAAATCATCAAACAATGGAAAAGTAAACAACGTAATAAATTTATTATAAAACAATGGAGTTCCCCGAATTAAAAAAATGATAGCAACATCAAAAAACAACCTCCATTAAGATAAAATGTAGTAAAATAAAAATACTAATACAGATATTTTATCAAGAATTTTTATGTTATTATTATTTTTCATATCTGACATAAAAAATATATTTTTAATAAGAATTGATGATTCAATTAATCATAATTTTATTGAAATATTCTCTTTTTTATTTTCCGGAAATATTTATATTATGAAAACGAGAATAGAAGCGAATTTTAGCTAGGATTTATGTCCTGGCACGGCGTTCAACCCTTTTGCTTCAGTGGTAACACCGCTTGACCATTATGGAGTGGTGAAAAAAAAATATGACCACTCTCTTTATCTCCCATTGATCATCATCAAGTCAGTCGGTGTTGTTGGATGTTATACAGGATACCCTTATCCCTAATAGCCAGTAAATTAGACATGAAAAATTACTAACACGAAAAGGGGTCACCTCATTAAGGATACTTTATTATTGCGGCGGGGAATGTATCATTTCAGTGGACTATAAAAAATAGTTGACTATTCCTGTCGCAAAGAAGATTGAACGAAAATTCTCTTACATCCTCAATCGACAAATAAAAAATATATATATATATATATGGCGTTCAAGAATCATTCACAGCATCCCTATCACATTATTAAAATCACAAATTTAAATGTGCAAACCTGATTGCAGCGATAAATTTTCCACGAAATAAAATCTGACGGCTTCGCGGTGAAAAAATAAAAACAAACGAATAAAAATAATTAAAACATAATGTTGCCAGATATCTGAACCTCCGTTTTTATTAACGGAAATTGTTCAACATTATCAGCGGAATAATTGAAATCTGGATCTAACTCCGATTGGAAAGTATTCATTATATTTAAAAAAATATATATAATTGATTTTTTTATTGACTTTTACTAAGTGGCTCAATTTAGGTCAATACTTGTACGATCGATGAACAGGATAAGCCCAGTGTTCACCTTGTGGGAATATTTGTCTCATGGCACAGCGATCGGTCATCCTGCTGTTGCACCATTGATATTGATGAGACCGATCACAGCCACGCTTATAAAAATTTCATAATGAGTGTCTTCACGCCTCATTCCCTGCAGTGACGGCTTAATTAGAAAGTCCGTCAGCCAGTTGACAGGCCGACGAGACTTATTGACGTGTCGCCATCGAAGATTGAACACCCCACGACGGTTGGTAGAGCTTAAATACACTTTGATGAAAGCTGATGATGTGATGTAACAAACTCAAGCGAATACGACACACTGTGAAGACTGAAAAGCTGTCAATACAGCAAATTCGGCATGTATTTATTAGATGGAAGCGGTATTCAGAACTGCAACAACTTTCTTTTTTATCATACGACAGTTCCGTGCAAAAAAACAGGATTGCGAACTGTTCCACCGTGACGAAGCTCTACGAAAACGCATATTTCAACAATTATCCTAAGTTATTGAATCCTCTGTATGGGATTATCCGCGGATGTTACCTGTGGCTAATGCAATTACTGCCATAACTAATGTGTATACGTCAACTAAGGGATTAACTCTACTGACCGACTCAAACTTGCACTTGTAAAAATGAAAACCTAAGACAATTTAACTGAAAATGCCATATATTTCAATTATTTTTATTATATATTTTATGATTACTGTAGATCTGATGATGTACACGTATGGTTCTGCATGCCATTCAGGAATTATGAACCATATCTACCACGCCGGCAATGAATCGAATCAGGTATTTGAGAGTACAGTCGTACTTTTTTCATTTTCTAAATATTGATGATTAATTTTACGGTCTCATTGTGGTCCGTGGCCGAAGCGATATCAGGGCATTGATCACATAATGAAAGTAATCGCCCGTGATAATCGATCCATAACTTTTGAAAAATAGGTCATCCTCCGTCTGGACATTACCGACCGTTGATTCGAAATATTTAGTGCCATAATCCAAACTATTCAAAAGCTGTAGATGCCCCGCGGAGAATCCATTGTTGATCTTCTAGATCTGTTGTATACGACGATGTGATGTAATGAATAAACCACCACCATCACGCCATCTTCAGAAGAGCGGGCAACACATTTATTTTTAATTACGAAATAACTGTATATTCTATTTTATCCCCGTTCACCTAATCGTCTAAGTTATTTAATAGATTAAATATTATTTTTAACATCCCTGAATATTTTCGATTTAATCGATATATAAACGAAATTGCGAATTTGTTAAACATTGTTTAAATTCTTTTCAATATAATTGATCTATAAAAATAAAATTATACAATTTACATTCAGCGTCCCACACTACTCTCGAAAAATCTCTATTTCCACTCGCGGCACTACATCGAAATTATTTTTGAAATATACAGCAACGCAATAATGTAAACATTTTTTCAGCAACGCGAGTTTACTCGTCTACGGTCATTAGCTTCTTGTATTTGTTACATCATGAAGAATTTGTGAGACGAATTAAGATATGAGAGACGAAACGCTTCTGGCTCCATCAACATGTATGAATCACATGTGGATTTCGCGTATTGTATATTTTTATGTACCTCATAAGACAGCAATTTTGAATTGCATACTTATCAGTTTCCCAATTCTCAAATAAATTATATAAATATGTATTTATTTATTTCGAACATATTGATCGTTATTACCGTTTTTCGTAAATGCATTATAATTAATATATGATCAGAAATGAAACCAATATTCAAAATATGAGCTGCGAATTAAAAAATATATTCTTTAGCTGAAATATACATATATATATTGGCACTAAAAATATAATGCGTCTATTAATATACGAAACCCACAAATTATACATGAAACAATTATATGTATAGGTATTTATAATACTTATTGTTTATCGACACAGAAAAAAGGATTTTTTTTTTATTTATGAGCTTTAAAACACTCATATAATAATAAAAAAATAGATTTTAAGCTCGAATATTTAATTATATGCGACTTTGGACGAATTTTAGAGACGTTGAACATTCTTAACTTAGCCGTGCCTATTTGGGACCCCAATTTCTTAATTTTTCTCGAATAACTCTTTTAATATAAATCATACATGTCACAAACTCTTTATATTTGTCTAAAAAAGTCTAAAAGATAAATATTATAAATATTCATTGACTTTTATTGTCCGCAATTGCAAAAAAAAAATAAAAACAACAATACTCACGAACGCGATGTTTTTCCTCGCTCGCATCCGGTACGATGCGCCAAGTGCAAGTGAAACTCGGCTGTCAGCGGCGTGTCTTCTACTGCGGCGGGACATTACCGAGTGTGCGTGTCAGTTACCCGTCATGTTGATTAGTTAAAAAATCTAAAATATCAACCAAATTATGAAGCATATCACGAATAACTATTTTTTACTTAGAACAATTCATTTTTTTTAGAAAGGCAAGATATTAATGAAGAATTCATCAATATCTTGACTTAAATTGCTTGGGGTATATTTTCATTATAGGACGACGCGGTTGTTTTCGAGCCCCTTTTAAACCCCCAGGGTAAAAAATCCCAATTCATTTTTTACTCTAGCAACACATTGAATCGTTATGTTGGTAGCAATTGCTTGTCGCGTACGTCATTGTTGTGTTCGACGCTTTTCAAATTTTAAATCAAATTTATACAATAAAAACATGGAAAACGGCGAACCAGCTTTGAAAAAGGTTCGCATAATCATCTATAAATAATTTATGATCATAAATTACTTACCCATTACTTATTATTCATATAATAAATTGAGGTTAAACACGTTATGTCAATCAATTTAAAAAAACAACCAATATTCAATATGTAAAAGTCAAAGATTGCATTTCTATATACGTTATACTTTTTTGTTACAGAAAACTATTACAATCGGCACGCATAGTGGCATATTCCATTGTGATGATGCTCTGGCCTGCTATTTGCTAAAGTTATTGCCAGAATATGCCGATTCCAAAATAGTGAGAACAAGAGATTCCGATATACTAGATGGATGTGATATTGTCGTCGATGTTGGTGGTATCTATGACCCCGCAAAACACAGATACGATCACCATCAAAAATCGTTTTCAGATACAATAAACACCGTTAATCCGCTGAGCAAGAAATTCGACATTAAGTAATATTGCGTTTATTATATTGTTTTAAAATATTTCTTTATATTTCAAAGTTGACATAACTTTGTATGAGAAATAATTCCCATAAAAACAAAAATCTAGACAACCCGTCTTTCAGGTGAGAGACAAGCACTTAATTTACAAAGAATGCACCTGGATATTTGAAATTTAATTATAAATAAATCATATGCTTTGTGAAATAAAAACTATTTATAATGTTATTAATTTTTTTATTTTATTTAATTGTTTTTAGGCTCAGTTCTGCGGGATTAATATTTGCTCACTTTGGCGAAACTATAATCAGTCAAAAAACACAACTTCAGGGTGATGCCGTAAAATCCATTTATGAAAAAATTTACGAGTATTTTATTCAAGAAATTGATGCGATTGATAATGGAGTGCCTATATGTGATGGTAAACAAAATTATAGAATTTCAACTAATGTTTCTTCAAGAGTTGCAAATCTTAACCCACAATGGAATGCACCATCAACAACAAAACCATTAGATGAATTATTCGAAGATGCGATGGAATTAGTCGGAAGTGAATTTATGGAATGCGTAAACTATTACAGTGGTGTTTGGTGGCCAGCAAAGTCAATAGTAAAAGAATCGATAAAAAATCGTTTTAACGTCCATCCATCCGGAAAAATAATAGAATTGGTTAATTTTGTTCCGTGGAAGCAGCACTTTTTCGACCTGGAGAGTGAAATGGGGGTCGGGAATGATATTCTCTTCTGTATATATAAAGATAAAGACTGGAGAATTATTGGTGTACCTTTGGAACCAAGCAGCTTTGTATGCAGGTAATCAATTATTATTTTTGTAAATGATGGGAAACGATAAACAAAAAGCATAGATATCATTTACTTTCAACCGAATACTTGAATATTTTGTATTTTTAGATTATTCCTAAAAGAAGAATGGAGAGGACTCAGAGACGATGAATTATCCAAATTATCTGGTATCCCAGATTGTGTATTTTGTCATCACACTGGTTTCATTGGTGGCAATCTTACTAGAGAAGGAGTTCTGCAAATGGCTTTAAAAAGTATCGAAGCCAAATAAATCACCTTAAAATATTGTTTGATGGTCTTAATTTTAAATGATTAAACTGGTTATCTAAGTATATTTTTTTTTATTTAAAACCATTTTAACCCCTTAAATGCCCCAGGGTCATACTAATCTGCATCTATACGCAGCGCTGATTTTTAACAAATTATTTTTTTTAACGAAATGATCTGCTAGCACCGTTTTACATCTAAAATATACCATTTTCCTATAATAATGATGATGATTTCGTATGGATTTTACTTTACCATTCCTCTCATTCTCGCATGCTGGTTAAAGTTGCTTTTGTTCTTCAGAGCACGCTAAGAACAGCATTAGTTGGCTACGTAATCCCGGTGCAGGTTGGTCCACTAGCCTTTCGGAGGGGCGGGCCCCTCTTTGTGCCGACAGACCAACATTACACACCTTAGCGATAGTCTAAAACAGCCACAGACAGCAACAGACACACAACAGGGCTGTGCTCTAAAATAACAAATAATAAACCAATATTTAATTCATCAGTATTTCTGCCAGCCCTGCTCTGACACAGACATTATGGCTACTCTTGTGATTTGTTGTTAACCAAGGTGTGCCGATTAGGGACCCCAAGTTTTTAAATTTTATTAAATAACTCTTTTAAAATAAATCCTACATGTCACAAACTTTTTGTATTTGTCAAAAAAGTCTAATGAATAGATATTGTATATAATCATTGACTTTTATTGTCTCCAATTGCGAAAAAAAAAAAAAAAACAACAATATTCAAGGGTACAATGTTTTGTCTCGCTCACATCCGGCACGATATGCTAAGTGCGAATGTAACGTATACTAATGATACATGCTGAGATAATTTTGTGGTCAGTCTAACCATTCCTTTAACATAGCCATACCCCATCGGTATTGCTAGGTTAAAGGAATGGTGGCAACCATAGGGGATTCATGCAAGTGGAATGTACAACAATTTAGCTGGCATGTGAATGATTTACAGATTTTTTTTCTAATATATAACTTTGTAATGCAAAATTGCTGATTGTAGGTATTTAAATCAGTAATTAATGAAAGATTTAAATAAAACCACCTCGTGCACGTCACAGTCGATAAATAATATTTGTAAATTTTTAACACACAAAAAGGTTCCCCCCGACCAAGTAAAAACAAAAATTATACTATTTAGTTTCTTTATTATCAACACCTTCTACATAATCATTAGATAAATCAATTTCTAATTTTGGTTCTGAAGATTCGTCATCACTATCCGACATATCGTCTTCAACTTCCGCAGGTGTTTTGTCTTCCCTAACATCGAACGAATGTATTTCTAATGTTTCTAGCCAGTTCAACATTGATTTTTCATTTATTTCGGTATTTATAATAGTGGGGTTTATAAACTTCTCCTTAAAAGTATTAACTTCACTTGCTTCATCCTCCCATGTCAGTGTATTATGAAATCCATCCTTTCCATATCTATTATTATAACGATCATAATGTACCTACAAATTACAACAAAAAATTGGTATAAAAATTACATTACTAATGATACAATAAGATAAATATGTACCTGTTCCAAAACGAGTCCTAATCCAGGAGCCACAGGTATATCAAGTTTTTCTGATTTAAACGACTTTATTATAGTGTCTTCATCTGTCAAACCTCTTATAATTGCCACTCCCAGTCCAACCATTTTTCTTATTTGATGCAGCATGAAACTCTGACCCTATTTTCATGATTAAGAATATAATAATTAATTTTAAACTTTATTAAATAGAATACATCGTTATTCGGAACATTCAGGATAATTTTTACTAGAAAGAAATTTTGCTGCATCTCTAAAATATATGATACGTTAAATAAGATACGACAGTCAGATTTTGTAAATTTCTTTCCTAAATGTATGATAAATTTGTAAAAAAATAAAAACTATGGTTTTACATCTTTAAATAGTTTTTTGACTTTAAAGTTCCAATTTTTAAGATACACGAATATTCCTTTCTAGAGTAAATGTTATAATTATAGAATCACATACACATATTTTATAGAACTAATTACTGAAAATTTAAACAGATACATTTTTCTAATTTATTAGGAGATTTAGTGCTAAATCTTTCAATATATCAGGTTGTTCGGAAAGTTATTTCGTTAAATAAAAAGCGTCAGTAGTATGCCGAAAATGCTGCTTTTCACTTTCCATATTTGAAACCAACCAAAAACTACTGCGTAGAATCAATCGCACTTTTTCACAAGCAAGCCCTGCTATATCAGCTGTCAAAATATATAATGATTATGCGGCTTAAGTATGAAGTTGGCTGTGAAAAAATACAATTAAATCCTCTGTTGGGAAAAAACGAAATGACTTTCCAAACAATCCAAAAGTAAATAACTAACTTACCTTAATTTTAATTATGGTAAACTCCATCCCTTCTCCTATAAAAGGTTCACAGCATTCAATTGACATTATATAACGCCTCGCAGAAGGATCGAGAAAGTTTCTAAAACAGCCAATATAAAGTAAATTATTTCTAAATTGTATAAAATAATGCAATAATTTAATGAAAACTTACTTTTTAGATGTAAAATTGTGAAAATTATGAGTCCCTTCGTACTTCTTAAAAACCTGATTGACTTTTTCGATTATGCTGGGTGATATTCGGTAGTCCATATGATTCTCAACAGTAACACCTTGATTTTCAAATGCAAATGTTGGCAACATGTATGTGTACGTTCGGCTATCGCACTGAGATTTTGAATTAAATCCTTTTGTCACACGTTTAATGGCAAATACTTTAATCGCTTGAGGTAGATGATTATTGATCTCTTCTATATTAACATTATCCGCTAAAAATATATGGAATTGCAATAGTTTATTATATTAAACAAGAAAGTTTTATATTATTATTTTTTAAATTAGACTAACGCATTTTCAAAGACACGACTTGTCGCGCTGCAGACACACCCTTGTCTGTGCGTGCTGCCCGTTGGAATTGTATAGTTTGAATTTGATCAAACGCTTCCGACGTTATATAATTGGTAGTCAATAATGCTTTCTGTAACTCTTCTTCTATTGATGTTACAAGTGGGTTCCTTAAATTATAATACAAATTGTTATTTATTATCCATTAAATTTGTTCTAAAAAACTCATAAGAAAATTAAATACCTTTGCATGCCAAAGTAATTCACGCCGGAATATCCCATGAGCAACGCCACTTTTCTTCTCTTGATGCGTTGGAATGGCTCAGTACACAGTCTTTTTGAATCCTCACCTTCAGCATTTCTATTATGCTTTTCTTCCCACTGACGTTTTTTAACTCTTCCATCGTAGCGTGTTTTTATTTTACATGGTTTTCCAGGTTTACTCAGGGCAACACTAGCTTCCACGTTAGACATGGTAGTGAAAGCTCTTGAAAAATTATCTAAAAATTTTCAAATTATAAAACAGTAGCCGGAGACCGGTGGAAAATTAGGTTAGGGTCAGCTGGGTACCGAAGAGCGAGCGTGCAGCCCGCGTGCACCCCCACATGCGGCTTCGCCGCGCTCTATGTCGCGGCGCCTTGCCCTAACCTCACAACTGCTTGCTAAAATGGTAACCCCAAAACGTTCAAAGAAAGAAACAATCTCCAACACATGGCAACATCTTTCATTTTTATTCATTTACTATTTAAATATTAAGTGTTAACTTTTTATAATAATACTTAAGATTCAATCTAACTTATCATCTTTCATTCAATGTTCTTGTTTTTACTTATTAAACAAGTTTAGCATTTTTGTATTACATCTTCATGAATACATCATAATAATAAAACTAATTACAGTTAATAATAAAATATGTCTTATTATTATAATATACCTATAATGTTTGTTTTATTTCTATAATATTTAAATGAATATATAATAAAAATAGTACATGATCTAATTTTAACTCTTAAAAAATTATCTCTTTATGTGGAATATTTTATATTTAGTTATTATACAATTTTTTTTGTAATATGAAAATATCTTTGTTTCAAAAACTCTAAATTTATGTAGTATCAGTGATTACATATTTGAATTAAAAAATAGTTTATAGGCATCTCAAATTGCTGTTGTAACTCATACATAAAGTTTTTTTTATAAATAAATGGCATTTTCGCGTCGCTGGAAGAAAATGAGAGGGGAGCGATTTATTTATGCTTAAGACCGAATCGTGAATTAAAAAAAACAACAGCCACGGCTGGGGCGACGGCTGGCAGCAGTGCGCCGCCTCGCCCCGCCCCCGCCCCGCAGGCAACTGTCAACTGGGCCAATTTCACTTCTCGCAATGAAATGCTATTAATTCCACTGTAAGCTATCTTATTAAAATTATAATCGCCAGTTAGCGAAGGCCACTTTGCCTTTCACATAAATAAATATTTACTCCTACACATTTTTGACAGATCACATTTTTACAGCGGTTTGTTTTATTATTGTCAACAAATGTACACGCAGATTTTTTTCAAACCTTTATATCTGTATCACATTGCGCTTTCGCTTATAAACCTGAGTGACATTTCTTGTTTAATACTTTTACCTAAAGAATTCCATGTCAATGCCAAATCCTTATTTAGCATCATAGTAATTATTATGGTTTATTTAGTCTTACAATAACAAAATTGCATTGTTGAATGATAATTGGAAGGTGTATTTATGCATTAAGCTACTTTTTCAGTTATTACTTATGCACCAATTTCACCTCTAGTACATATGTCATAAAAATGGATGCTTAACGGCATATTTTTTAAACTTAACCTTTTTTACACTGAAGTACCCCTTAGCTACTCATATTATTATTAAAGTTATTAAAAAAAATATATATCCAATTAAATAAAACAATATATTTTTTATTAACAGGCCAACAATGCATCCTCACAGAAGACGTAAAAAGAGACCCAATTACGGGGTAAAGACTGTCGAAATTAGCCGGGGGCACAATGGATTCGGCTTTACAATATCTGGACAGCAACCCTGTATACTTTCCTGCATTGTGGCTGATTCGCCCGCAGATTCGGCAGGTTTGCGCGCTGGAGATTTCTTAATATCAGTGAATGGACTCAACGTATCAAAACTGCCGCACGATGCCGTTGTTCAACTGATAGGAAATTCTGCAGGAATCATCAAAATGGCCATTGCAGAGAATTATTTTTCCGATAGTTCCGATGATGATATTCTAAATGGGAAATCTCCTTACAGCAACCGACAAAGGCCTAAATATCCACATAGCAATAAATCTAGAACTCATCGAATGGGAAGAATCTCAAATTTTAATCATTGCGCAATTAAAACTGCAAACAGTATTATAATTGATCACGAAAATATCAATAGAGATTATAAAACATCACACGGCATAACCACAAACAATGGAAAAGTTGATGTTGCAATATCCAAACCTGTGATTCCACCGTCGTCTTCGCACTCAGTAATTTTAAATACAAATATAAATAATACAAATGATATTAATAATGTTAGTGCCATGATAAATCCAGGAATTGAACAAGTGAGGGCCATTAAAGTTGTTAGAGATTTGAGAACTGGTGCCATGTTTGAAGAAGCAGTTGGACCTCAATTAGATATAGGTAAATAAACTTCTCGATGTCTATTAACGTATCTCAATATATTTAAAATGTGTTTCTATTAATATTTTCTTTTCTTTTGTAGATAATTCAGTACCTAGCCATGACTTGCCCGTTCAAAATGATATTATCAATCAGGATGAACTTAGATCTATTATAAATGCAGAAATAAGCATGGAGCCTGTTTCGAGAATTATAGAAAAACAATCGCCACTGGAATGTCGAGCCATCGTTGGATATCTCGGTACTATTGAAATGCCTAAGCAAATTGCTACTAGTTCAAAACTGCAAACTGTCCGAAGTTGTATCAGAAAAATGAGACAAGAAAAACGAAGTCCATGTACTGTTCTAATGACAATTTCACCATCTTGTATGACTTTGAAAAATAGCTCCGGTGAACTTTTGGCCGAATATCCAGCTAAAAGAATAAATTTTGTAAGTTGCAGTTCCGAAAATGATTATAGATTTTTTGGATTAGTTACTAGTACCAGTTACCCGATTGAATTTAACGATTATGATACCACAGTAAAACACAACGATACAAAAAGCTTTGACAATGTTAAAAACGAGTATGATATCGCAATATCAAACAGTTGCCACGTCTTCATGATTGATACTCAAAGCTTGGATCATCAGAATCATATTAAAAAAGCGGATACCTTCAAAGTGAAATGTACAAATGATCCGGTGTCCGGAATGTGTTTAGAGTTTCCGAATAATTCTGAATATATTGTGAACATAATTAGAATTATTTATTCGTTAAAACCTCCGAACGGCTTTTCAAGTAAATGCAACATAGAAAACATATCACGCTTATCGAATTTAGATAAACATTCTCACAGCCCTCGAGGATCGAATTTCGTTAGAAAGCTTAATCGTCCAAAATTAAACAACAGATCGAATAATCCTAACTTAAATGTGCACAACGAACTGAACGAATCGTACCAAAATGATAACCTTCCGATAAACATGCCAAGAGAAATATTAAACCGACAAGAATCTGACGCTGGACAACCTATTGCGAACGCTGTCGTCGCCAACTCACCGCAGCCTAGTAATCACAGTGAAATTACCACTGCATCGAGTAACAGTGATTCCGGTATTGGATTTCATAACGATTGTCAAAATATATCGGATAGAATTTTAGTAGTTGATTTTCCAAATCCCATCAACAACAACTTTAATAACAATGCTCCTTATGCGGGACCAGTTAACAATGGCCGGGAATGTAAAGTATTTCCTTTGCGTGAAAGTAATAGACCAGTCGGCGTAGTTGGATTGGATGCAGATATGGATCGACAATTCCTTTCGAATACCACTCCCGTAGTTGAAGGATTCGGAGGTCAAGGAAGACCTTTAAATCACATGGAACCAATAATGTTAGAAAATATTCCGAGTCAAATTTCCTCTCAAAATATTTATATAGCCAAAAATAATGTCGGCGAGACGTCGGGGGTCAATAAATTAAAATGCAACGATCACAACTCTTCAAAAAATATGCAATATTTATATTCGGGCGGATGCATCCAAAAATCCGGTAAGAACAAAATAAGAACAATGCCGAATCAATACAATCCATTATCGGCCATGAGAAAATTGGACGTTTCTAAATCGGCGAAATGTAACAATCAACTTACTCATAACGAATTATGCGATCAGGCATCATGCATGGATGAATCTCCGCATTACGATCCAGTTTATTCGGACGGCCCCGCCTGTTACGAGGAACATCATTATGAAATCATATATCCGGACGAGCATAACGTTTGCAATGAAAATATCGCCAACGCTAAAAAATGTTATAAATCAAACGATAAATATAATTGGATCAAATCACAGAACGTCTCAAACCACGAATCGTATTATTCGGAGCGGCCTATCGACGTGCCTTATGAATTTGAGCATTCCGTAGCCGATTCCGATCATAAAAATATGTCTATGGCCAACTGTTCGTACGACAACATGAGTGTAACGTCTTCGAAAAGTCACGATTTAAGTGAAAATAAATCTAGAAATTTTTCAAACGACGATATCTCCATCTACAGCTCTAAAAGCCACGACGAAATGATAACACACTCTTCTAAATTACATAAAAAGATGCAAACCTCCGTAGACGACATATTAATATTCAATATGAAGAAATCTAAAGTTAAATCTTCACCGAACGTTAATACAAACACGGATAAAGAGAATGGCGTGTTTTTACACCCGGCTAATGTTAAATTAAAGAGCAAGAAGAAGAAATCGTCAATATTTCCACTCAAGTCTAAGTCGTCGGATACCAACAACGATGCTAAGCGATCGAATAAAAAATGTACAAACAAAAACCACATTAAAGAATGTTCGCAAGATCATAAAGCTAATCTAAAAGTATATAATTCCCGTCCGAGTGTTAGCGTCGATGATATATGCCAATCTTCGAGATATGAGCGCGGAAGGAGTAGCTGGGGCCATCTAGAAGGGACCACAAGTGAGCCTGATCTACGCGACTGCCATAAAGAATATTATTATGTAAGTGTTATATATTATTTATTATACTACATTAAATAATCTCATTGGCACCTATACGTTATATGAAATGTAACGTCGATTTGATGCATATTGTTGATAAGAATTTCGAAGAGGATATCCTCATTTAAAAAATACAGTAATTACCTGAATCGAACCGATAGGTGGGTTCTGCATTTTAATGTCTGCTTATAATTTTTCCTGAGTAGACTACCTACTAAGTACCACATCAATCATGAGTACAAAGGATGAAACTGATATTGCACGTCGTATAATATTATCTATTGATAATTTTATTGAAACATTCTTCAATTGAGTAAAGTTATAAGAAAACAAATTCTTATCAATAGCTTATCAAATACATTTTTCTATAAGGTACGAATTATCTTACCTCTGTCTCGTGAATCCTATCGATATCGATTTTTTCGGATCTCATATCACAATATTGAATCGTACTTGTTTTATTTTAGTCGAGTTATTATCGGGTTATTCATTGCACGCGTCCATATTTTAATATTGAATGAAACAAAATTGATTAGTCAATAATGAATTTAAAAAAATGTATCATCAAGTTTTATTATACTGTTGACGTTCATTACCTAATTTGAAGGTGTGTATTTTCATTTAATTAAATATAATAAATTCCGTTTATGCTTTAATGCTAGTTATCGTTCATTATGTAATGAACACTCTATGACCATTATGACCTGGCTTTATTCATATGAGTATGATCAGTGTTTGGAATGTTGATTGTATAATACACACATTATATCATTGTCGATCGTATAAAAAATCAAGTTCAATGTGTCTTTTGTTTCTTCACATGAGCCAATATTCGATTATTATATTTCTCTTGCACATTTAGTGTGATCTCGGCTATAAACATCTTATCTGCGTTGAACTAGATATTCAATTTTATGAGTATTGAAACATATTTACCTATAAAATTAAGTCGTAAATATTATAGATTACATTGAAAGATTTTAGATAAAAAAAAACTCACTTTTTAATCCGATTAATATCTCATGAACATTTCAAACTTTTCAAAATATGAGATGATTATGACACCAATACGAAATGATTTTGCGTCTATCGTTTAAACCCTGCCGAATATTGTACGACGAACGTTATTGAAATTGATACAAATTTTTATTAACTCTATGAACTCTTTTATTGAAGTAGATTCTGCATTGATTTTATCAACAACTCAAAAGTGGAATTGACATTATACGAGATGTTTTTAAAATATTTGAAGCTGTGCTTATTTATTTTTTTAAAAAACACTTAAATGAAAGAGATGAATAGAGTTTATTATAGTCTGTTTTTGCACTGTTTTACTTTAATTACAAGGTTTGATAAAAAAATAATCGGAATTTTTGAATTCACGGGCCTTATTAGTCTAACTATCACATTTTTGTCGTTGTGATGACTTGTCCCTCAATTATCTTGACATTGGTAGCCATATTGAATGCTTGGTTTATTGTTGGCTGTCGGAAAAAAATGTGGAAAGATGTTTTTATGTATCTCAGCATCCACGTTCACCAGACATGGGCTCCTGCTATTTCTTTCTGTTCACGAAGATGGAAAAAGATATAAAATGCCAGCATTTTTCCAGCATTGAGGAAATAAAGAAAGAATAACGCATAACGAAAATCGCACTTCAAAAGTGCTTCAAAAAATTTAAAAATTCGCTGATACATATTTTTGATGTAATCTACTTTCAAAAAGACAACATGAATATTAACCGATTTGTCACGGCGGCTCGAAACCAACCGCATCGTCCGAAGGGGGTCTATTTAGTATGGAAAATAGACTAAGCATTTCAAATCAAGATATTGATGAATTCTTTATCAATATCTTTTCTGTTTTTAAAAAAAATGATTATTCTAAGAATAAAAATAGTTATTCATGACTTGCTTCATAATTTGGTCGATATTTTGGATTTTTACTAACTAATCAATCATCAATCAGCTGTAGACTGAACACACGCCGCCGCCGGACTGGCCCCCAAATTGTCGCGGTACGCGGCTCACTAGTATACGTTTCACTCGCCCTTGGCACATCGTACCGAATGCGAGCGAGAAAAAAACATCGCGCCCGTGAATATAGTTCTTTTTAGTTATCATTTATAATATTTATTCTTTAGACCTTTTTTTCGACAAATTCAAAAATATTATGGGGTCTCAAATCATCGGCACGGCTAGGCTTTTGAGTAAAACAAAACTTTCGCATATTTTTTTATCAAATCAAAAATTTACTGAAAATGGTCTGAAGTTAATGTAACAGCTATATATTTTGTTAATCAATTTCTTTTAAATATTTACGGTAAATTCCTAAAATTTCATTTATTTATTTCATATTGATTTATGCTATTCGATATATGAAAAGCATCAGTTTAAGTTTATTTTTGCACGATTTTTTATATTCCGTTTCCTGTGAAACATATCTACCGCATAAAAAAGAGATTTGAATGTATCCTTACTAATTTTATTTGTAATATTTACTTTAAGAAAAACATTCATAACAACTAGACTGCGGAAACAGGAAATCATAATTGATTCATTTTGACGTCATCGATGATCGTGTCAATTTTCGCATAAACTATGATCACCAGTATATATCTGTGGTTGTTGGACAATGATTAAAATTACTTCCATTTACAGTGAATTATTTGATTCATTGTCGAGTGTTTTTTATGCAGATGTAGCCAATTTGAACTAAATACTGTCAACCCTGCTATAGTGTCGAGATGGGGACCGCGCTATAGAAACTCGCCCTATAGAAGACTATGGGCATACAAAATTTGGATTTAGTTTTTTATTTGTATTTTCTAAATTAAACGTTATCAATACATCAAACATTTTCTATTCGCGCGTTGTTCACGACGCCTTTTATGTTTTGATGTCAACTTAAGGGCATTTACCATTATATCACTCGGCAATGTATTCACGTAATATGTAATTTAACCTTGAAAATTTAGCGTTTTTCCCGGCGATCTAGATGGAACGCTATAGGATGGACGCCGCTCTATAACTTGAAGCACTACTGGAGGGTTAACTGTACTTTTTTGATCCTCAAATTAACTCTATTGGATGCTGAGGCGATCTTTAGGGCCTTAAATAGATCGTTTCCTTCGACAAATTTGGATCTGCGCTGTATAAACACGATCCCGTCACGGATAAAGCCCATAATCCGATTTGAGTGCAATCATTCCCATCATCCAATTGATCGTCCCGACTGTTGCATGGTCGGACGGCAATGGCCGTGCATCAGCGTCAGTTTAACGACTTAATTCGTTTCGATCCTCTCCCATTGTCCGACTCTCACTATTCGTATTCTGGTTACGTCGCGGCAATTGTCGAATGTCACCGCCGATTCGGTTGTTATCTTCAATTAACTCCAATAAAGCAATAATGTCCGGAGCACCCATTAAGTCCAATCGGTCAGGCAAATGCACATCTTACACGGACCACGTCTAGAGTAGATCGACCACGCCAGATACACAAGATTAGCCGATTTCTTCGTCGATTGACGATATTTCATCATTCATTGACATTTTTCGATCGTGCCACCGTGCAAGTGTGCGCAAATATTGTTTCAATTGCGGGCCGAACATCCTTGTTTGTGTATTTCAGTGCATATAGATACAGAAGATAACATGATAAACGTGTCTTATGATCGTACGATAAGTGATTGTGCATGTGATTGAGGGATTAATACCTATGTGGAAGAGAAACGATGCCCGGAATGCTGGGATACGTTATGTGCGGTTTCCACTCAATGGACAATCTGCTGGTATGCATATTATTTACTATTTACATTACATTTTATTCGAATCTGACTGATACGGGACGCTAGGAAGTGATGATGGGCGTGGCCGGCTAATCAGCTCGCTAAAATCTGCCATAACAAGCTGCTAACCATATGTTCTTTTGAAATCATTTGTTTCGCAATTCACACAAATTAAAAACGGCTCGAAATATATTCGTTATACATTTTAGTGGTGTCAATTTTAGAAATATGCATATAGCATCCACATCATTCATTTATCTTTTCTTGTAAATCAAGCTCATAAGATTAAATTTATAACCTATTTAATCTTTCTTTAGCTGCTGCTAAATAAAAATAGGGATAAGCTTAGATGAGGTTTTTGTCGATATTCAGTTTTGACCCTATTCTCTCAGCTCTGGAAACAGATATAAGATTATCAGAATTGTTCTGTCTGTAACTACGGCGTTGGTATAATGTACATATCTTTTTAATTTATAAATAAAATTTATGGCCTCTTGTGACGATGAATTTTGTTTGAGTTTTCAACATCTAATTACACATTTTGAATGACTTTGACCTCTTTTTGTAAAAAAATAAAATATCTGTGATATTTTAATTCTTTATAACTGCAATTGCGTTAATGTGTGTTTGCTTGTGTGAACTGTTACGTAGTTATCGAAAAATCTCAGTATTTTCGTATCTGAATCCTTTTTTCCTATATACTTCTTTGAAACAAACTCTCACGTACGTATTTTGAGAGATTCAAGAGTCCCAATTTTTATTTGTTTTTAATATAGTACACTCCTGATTATCCGTGCATGAATTCGAGTCATATATTTATATGAATAATGTCATATGTTGTAATATTTGCTAGCCACGAGAAACTCACTCGCTGAGCGTATGGACCTTACCAGACTTTCGATTGGTAGTCGAGGCCAAAAGAATCTGAGTCTCACACGTAACGTGAGGGCTCCCCTTTTGTGTCCATACCGCGGGGGCCTAAACTTTTAAAGAGTTTTCCCTCTCTTGGCCATTCCTGGCCTTGGAATTGTATCTTCTACCACTGTTGATATCGATTTTTACCCTTCCGGCTGTGTCCAGGCAAATAGGTTTGGCTCGGTATCTTCTCTAGGCGCTATATGCTTATAAGAAGTCATAAGTGACAAGTGATTATTAACTTTATCGCACAATAGCAATCCTTTCATCATGGGAAAGACCTCCTCAAAGAGAGGGTCCCCTAGAACAGTGCTTCCCAATTACTTTCATGTCACGACCCCCTAAATCTGAAAGAATTAATTCCCGCCCCCGCCCAAAATAAAATATTTTATAGTTTTATTAAGATTATTTGCCAATAATATTTCAATTAAAATTATAATCATCCCTCGATTTACACGGTAGATAGGTTCCTGAGAAAAAATGTTAAATCGAAATTGTATATTTTCAAATGTAAAACTGTGTAACCGAAAAGTACAATAAAAAACGCATAATTTGATTGTTTTTTTAAAATACATAAATAACACAAAATTATTCTTTAAAATAAAATTATATTCTTTTATTAATTAAACCTTTTCCAAAATAACCCTTACTCATCAGCATTGAAAACCTGATTAGGAGTATATGAATTGATGGCAAAAATTTCAGCAAATTTTATTGGATATTCCAGGCCAAACAGCAATTGATGCCAGTTCACCAAGAGAGTACCTGACTTGAATCTTCGAACCAAGCATGACTTGTTGTGAAAGTTTCCTTCTTTCAGATAAAGAAGAGATGGTAACTTCTCTTTAATTTTTTCGTAAATCCGCAATGCTTTATTTGTAATAGCGTTTAGTAATGTAAATGCGTATCCGCTTTATGGCATCCTCTATCCAAATCATTGCGCCTCTCCATGCTTTCCCCGTATTGCACATTCTGATATATGAAGTTGTGCTCGTATTCGTAGTGTTAGCTGCTACACTCTTTCTAATTGAGTTTTTATTTTTTTTAATGGTTCTTTCTGTAGTTTCATTTATGCTATATAATCTAGCAACATCTATTACTCTTTCTCCATTCTCAAGTCAAGGATGAACGCCGAATGGCGGGAAGAGACATACCTACAGTGGAATGCACACCTACAGTGGAATGCACACCTACAGTGGAATTAATCTATTCCTTTTGTTGTTGTTGTGTATATAAATATGTTCTCATATGTGTTATTATTTAAGAGACTTAAATATATAAATTCCTTAAATATGCTATGTGGAAAAATATTTATAAATGAATATTTGTACTTTGTACTGATTTTTTTCGCGGCCCCCGCGAGGAATCCTGCGACCCCCCAGAGGGCCGCGGCCCATAATTTGGGAAGCACTGCCCTAGAATAAAGCAAATACAATTCTAGAAGAACTTTTAACCGATCCGTCACGGTTGATCTATCAGAGACCCCAAGCATTTCAAGTCAAGATATTGATGAATTCTTCATCATTTTTCTGTCTTTTTTTTTAAAAAAAATATTATTCTAAGAATAAAAATAGTTATTCATGATATGCTTCAATTTTGGTCGATGGATTTTTTACCCAACCAATATGACGCGTAATTGACAGGCGCGCTCGGCGATGTTACGCCGCCGACTGGGTTCTCGCGGCACGTGTCACTAGTACGGTTTCACTCGCATTTGGCACATCGTACCGGATGCGAGCGAGAAAAAACATCGCGCTTGCGGCAACAGAAACGAATATTATTGTTTTTATTTTGTCTTTACAGTTGCGGACAATAAATTTAATTAATTGGCGAACCATTTTTTTGCTAATGCTCCAAAATCCGAACGAACTTTAAAATTACAACGCAAAGTAAGGAATAATATATTATTTAGATATTGCGGATCTAGTAGAAATCATATTCGCAGAATTTAATTACTGTCAATAAAAAAAATGAAAAAAAATTGCATTGTCAATAAAAAAATCATCATCAAACTATTCCGATGACATTGATTATGTTGACTATCGTCCAGAATTGATTTTGGTTCATATTTCTATCAAATTTTGAAGAGAAATATTTGTTAAGTTAGTTTTTTTTTTAAGTATTGATGTTATTTTAGATTTATTTCGACTCTATACTCTGGTTTAATACAGTTTTAATAAGCTGTAGAACGTATCTACACCTGACGTTATATAAAAAAAATACAGTAAGCTGTAATTCTAGTACATTTCCAGATGCCATTATATGGTCGCGCGAAATGTCGCCATTCACAACTTGTCATAATAATTATTACTAAAACTTTTACCATTTGTATGTATGCATGTTATGGCGTACGGTCGCTAGGAATGCAACGTTGCTCTAATTGGTGCCATATTCGCAAACGAAATTCTATGCGATTATCAAAGCAAAAAAGATAATATTGCAAGAATTTAGAATGGATGTGTATGTATTTATTTTTTTGATCGGTAACGTTCATTGCTGTTAATAAAGTAAGTACGTCGTCGGTAACAGGTGTGCTAACACCTGACGCTTCAAAGGCCAAATTTCTTCCGCGCAGGGTGTGCAGTGTTTGTATGTTTTAACATTTAGTATGCACCTGCGTTTTTGAATATTATTTTCGAAATGTCAAATAATGCATGTTTCGGTTATAAAAAGAGCAAAACGACAATATCTGATACTTTGTCAACAGAAATATAATCCCACGGAGAATAACGGATTTCGCTCTTTATTTTTTTTCGCTTTATTTAAATAAAACTGGTTATGTTTCCTCTTTGTCAAATTTGTATGGTTTGGTAAACGGATATCTTCTTTGAGCACTTCTGTTCATTTGTTCTCATTATCGTGCATCGGAAGCGAAGGTAACCATGGCCGGATCCAACGTATATTAATAGATCTCAGCGACATCTTTAGATCGGTCAAAGATCAGTTTACCAATGCACCATCCTCGCGTCTTTTTATCGACATCCTTACTGCCTATTGTGCTTGGTCACAATTCCATTGAAGGAGTGTGCCTTTGCGTCAGAACCCTAGCCCCTCTTTATTCGTGGGACATCAGCAAAGCGTGACTTCCGTTCCACGCTATGTATAACCGTCTTTTTTTCGTCCAAAACGGACATGGATGAATAAATCAGACATGGTTTAATAATAAAAATTGACCTGAACCTTATCAACTTAAAATAATTATTGAACATTTGTTCCACCCATATTTTTAATTACCGCACATCAATGTAGGATTTAAATCCGGGGTATTTCCGGACACCGGACACTAACTTATGCTTACTTTATTCTGCTCAATAAAAATAAGATTAACACTTTATGAGCTGTTCACGCCTTTTGGCGTGATAGCCTTACCCCCCACTTGGCATGATATTTTCGATTTCGTTTTCTATTTTTTAACATATAATTTCATTTTAATTTTTTGCAGATGCAATAATATTATAAATAATAAAAATAAAACAGTAATCCCGAGTGCACATACATAGTGTTTTGTCAGCGATCGTCAACTAGCGATACTTGATAGAACTATAAAAAAATATATCCGTTATTTTTCCCCCTCAGAGTAGACTAGCACAAAATCTATCATGAGTGTAAAGGGTTATGCTTAAATCATTATTAGTTTATTGCAATGAAGAATGCATATCAGATTTAAAGTGTTTTACTCTAGTGATATATTTTTCTTTTTCCTCGGCATTATTGCTATGTATACTTTCGTTAATGTTTTCACTCTGTGTGATCTAGATCCTGAAAACATTTTCTTTTTTCATATACAATCATGACTGATTCTGGGTATGGTTCCTTCTATTAACACATGTAGATTATTATTTGTTTGATGAGTGAGGATGTCGTAAACCTTGCCGATATTAATGAAGAATTCATCAATACCTTGACTAGAAATGAGTGGGGTCTCCGAGAGACCCCCTTCAGACGACGCGGTTGTTTTCGAGCCGCCATGACGGATGGGTTAAACATTCTGGATCCCGAAAAGAGATTTTCTCATTTCGTATACAATCATGATGACTGATCCTGTGTATGGTTCGCTCTATTATCACACGTATATAATCGTAATTCAATAGGATGTATTAAAAAATGGAAAATTTTTCCTATTGTTCCTCTTCCTAATTTAATTCGACGTTTAGTCTTGATGGCCGTTTTATAGCTTATATAGACGTAATCTTCAACATTGTCCACATATCCAAATAATCACTCGAGACATGATTATTAACCCTTAAACCGCTGTAGTCACGCCGGCGTGACAACTGCTTATTCATAGTACATGTTTGCGACACGTACTCAAAGCTTTGTGTAAAGTTTGTTAGGATAGAAATATTTACATTTAATTCTTGGGCAGCTAAAATCCATAAATTTCATGAGTAAATTCGAGTTTTCGCTACATTTTTGCATTTGCAAATTTCGGTCGTAATTAACTTAATTTCTCTAGCAGTTAAAGGATTAATTTTGGTCCAATTTCGATTGCGATTATGTCAAATTGAAGAAAATGTCCTATTGTGTATGGTATTTATAATAAAATTTATTGTTAATATCTAAAATTAATATTATTAACCAAAACCCTATTTTTAAAAATGATCTGGATGAGAATAACAAAATTATCTTCATTCATAATTTCATCATTCATCAACATCGCTACGTGCTTCATTTACACCAATTAAAGCATCGCATTGTTAAGTCGCTTTGTTCCATCTATCATGAGAGAACGATGTTTTAATTATATTGTTTAATAAATGGTTAATATTTATTTTAGACAATGGTGGGGGGTGGGGAATGATGCTGCGTAAGAGGACAATTCTGACGTCACTTTGTTGCATCCAAGTAACGGTATAACACTTTCTGCATAAGACACCGGCAACACGGGTTGCATATTTAAATAAGCGCACTCCACATATAGATCGGCTTCGTTTGCCGTTTCCGCTCTTTTGTTTTTCGCGTCGCTCGACGCCCATTTTATTGCCGCGAAAATGTCCGTAAATTTTCCACTTATGGTATAATCGCCGCGCCAGCTCCAATAAATCACAAACAAACATACAATTTACAATGGTAAAATGCATATTTCAAAAGGCTGATTGCCGGCTCCTAAGCCTTTCGTTACATAACGGTTATAAATCTGCGTCTGTGTGAAATACATATTTGGAACGAACCCTGTTATTATAAAAGTGAGGCTTTGACTGCGTCCGTTGTTATCTCTTCGCGCACAGCACGTTTGATTCTTAACTCTTTTTTTTTGGTGTATGTGTATCAATATATGAAAATTAACGGTTATGATATATCCAACGTATATATATTCATACTGTTTAGTGTCATTTTCCAGCGCGGATTCCGCACATATGCATAGAACCGGTTGCCAATTCCGTTTTTCGGTTCGGCACATCTCTCCGAACTGCCCACGGACATGATTATTGAATTACATTTCGCGTTTCGCACGTTTGTGCATTCTTCGGCGATAATTGCATAAGCAATGTTTGCGAAAACTGTTCTTACATATTATTTTTATCGAATTCGACACGATTCAATTACGGTGCGTTTTCGCACGTTTCACCGCCGGAGTGGTTTTGACAAGCGTTTTTATTTTAATTGACGTTAATTTACACGTTAGACGGTCGTGACTAATTTCGATATTAACCTACATCACTGCGTTATCAGTTTATCTGATTTAAAATCGAGTATAAATATTTTTAAACACTTGAGATGGATGCATCTCTTGAACGGCTAACAATGAATTGCTGTTGAAAAATGCATATATATGCTGTGTAGAAATCTCAGTGAATACTTGTTTTCATTCGTCAACGTTTGTATTGTTGTGTTAAATGTGATAGACGTTGAGATGAAGTCTTGAATATGAAAATCGAGAAAAAATGTTCGTTGACCTTTCGGCTCGGAGTTTTAACACGCAAAGTTGATTTTATTATTTTTTTAATAATTAAATAAAAT
>JAGXCT010036844.1:0-10344 GCA_022495035.1 Philopotamus ludificatus
AGATGGAAGAACATATCCTAATCAACATGTTTGCATAAATCTCTTACAGGAAAATGGTCTAATATAGCGGTAAATGGTGAATACAAATTTACCTCGCCAAAAAAATAATTTGGTGAAAACGGCGCCGCACTCAGATGCAAAATCGTGTTTAGACCCGCCGCATTGAGAGGGTTAACTATACTCCTCTACGGTATTAAAGTATTTCTGGTATTTTTTTTATTTAAATATCGCAAGGAACCCAATAACTCTAACAAGCGTCTTACATGTGAGTCGCATTTTTATTCACTTTTCATTCTATCGCCTTATTGGTGAGTCGTGATGTTTTTTCGTTGAAAATAAACTTATGGTTCTAAAATATTTCGAGGTAGCAGTAATAGAGACTTTAAACTTAAACTCATTAGTCGGATGTTAATTCTGTCAATTACATTTTGTAGCTACAGTATAGAAAATATTAGACATCATTAAATAATAAATTCCATAAGCCGTGATGTATTCTTACATCTGTACAGCAACCTTATAGCATAAAGAAAAAAAATATACCCTGATACTACGAATTTTTCGTTGAATCTTTCGCAATTCTTTTGATGAGCTCTCATTTTATCCTTTATATATAGTATTTAAAATATTTATATCGATAATGTTAGTTAACAGCGACTTAGCTAAGATAGTAGTCGCATATGTGTCCGACGAGAGTTTGAATTTAGGGAATTCTTTATAATACTGGTATGTATTTATATATGAATTAATTTATTTAATGCCATTTATTCTTCGTTGAATAAATAATTATAAAACAAATAATAATTTCAATCCAATTAAAATAATATTAAAATTCACCAGTGTCGTGGTTTGACACTGGGAGGAATATTAGTGTCCTCTTGCATTAAATTCTTTCTAAATTCTTTATCAAATCTTTATATAGGCGAATGACGCTTTGTAATCTTCCTGTATTGCCATCCATTCATCGTAATTTAAAAAAATAAATAAATAAAAAATACATTATTATTTAACTAGTTTTCAGTTAGTTGAGCTGTCTATGAATTTTTGGAGACTTAACGAAAATGTCGTGTTTTTAAATATAAAGACAACTTGTAATTTTTTAATGAATAATTCTTTTAAAATCCCATCATCCAGACAACCGTTTTTGACCGTTAGGTTCAGTTTCGGCGTTGCCAGTGGTACTTGATCTTTAAAAAGCCACTATTTTCATAACCCATTTCTCATCCCCTGTCACAAGATGTCGAAGAAATGTTGAATTTTCCTCTAATTATATTAATTATCGACACTTTCGAACCCGTACAGATTTGTTTTCATCACTGACTATTAAATCCGAACCGAATAATTAATATGTCCCTTTAAATATCAACATGCATTTTTTAAAAAATGTTTATTCGGCACAAAAAGCTCATCTTTTAAATTGTGCTTTAGATGTTCATGAATCTATAGCAAAAAAATACATATAAATGATTAGATCAGAATGATCAGTATGCAACTTAGTATTGAAAGGGACTCTTCCTAACAAACTGGATAAGAAAAAACATTTTTACTCGAGCTCGTGGCTCTTCCTATTTATTTGTCCAGTTGTATTACTCCAAATTGAGATCCCATTGATTTTTTAAATATGAATATTATATTCCATGAATCACAAAAAATGCAAATATAAGAAAAAACATTACGGAAAACACTGTTTTGATTTTATTCATCATAATTTTTATAGAAAATTATACAGGAGACTTATTTATATTGAAATCATGATTAAGCTAGCAAATTAATATTAAAAGAAATATGTTTATCATATAAATTAAATTAATTAATTAAAGTAATGTAAGATGTCTACAAAACTCGTGAAATTTAATGGCGCCAACTGTATATATTAAACATTAAAACGACAAAATTCGATTAATAAAAAGCATAATATAAGAAATTTATATGCATATATTAATTAAAATATTAAAACTGAATTAATCGCATATTATTGCGCATGTTAATAGGATGCATTGCACATGTCAATGTTAAAATTTCACAATTTAATTTTTTGCAATAACATATGAATTGCAAGGGAATGCGTATACCACACAGCAATTGTGATAGTGCGATTTTAAATTATTTTATGCTAATTTTAGGAGCCGGAACCGGAATTCGTTGACGATTATGAGCGTCCAGTTCTTGAGAAGTATGAGAAGGTTTCTCCTACACCGCTCACGCGCACCAAAGAAGCTAAGGAGGAAAAGGTTAATATATATTTTATTATTTTATATATTCAACTCATCTTGTAATAATTAATTTACAAGACAAGAGTGTTTTGGGCAAACTTTAATGCAATATTATTTATGGATAGATACAAATGTCGACTAAGATGACCGCTGAACATTTATCAGTAAAGGTACATTGAACAAAGTGTTGATTGGTTTTTATATGTCATTTATTTTGTACATATTGTTTTTATTGTTTTGTCCAATTTGTATTGAATATATCCGAAAAAGAATGTTTTATATGCAAAACTGCAGAAGGTTTTACAGTTTTATATGCATTTCCTGTATGTATTATATAAATAGTGCATCCATAAATTGAGGAGGAAGTCTGCTGTGTATTTTATCATCTCATATTTTGTAAATTATTCATTTCAATTGCATATATTTCATAAAGGCACAATGTGATGTCCGTTTTTTATTATGTATGTTTTTTAATTGAATGCACTTTTATATGATAATAAACATTTATTACATGAAAATAAATTAATATATAATTTTCAGGCTGAGAGTAGAAGGTCTTCAGTAACAACTAATGCCGAAACAAAGGTGTGTATTGATTTGGCGATCAAAGAAAAAATTGTATGGTATAAAAAATAATTTATAATATATTTTAGGTACAAGAAGTATCAAAACTCGAGGTTAAGAAAGCGTCTTTATCAACAGCCGAAACTAAGGTGAGATTCGGAAATAATGGTATATCAATATATTTCCATATAATTCATAGTCGAGATAATATTTTGCAATACATAGTTTAGAAATTCCAATAATTAAATTAACGATTGAATAATTACATAAATGATTAAAATTAGAATCAGTAGACATTCCATGCCCCAAATAACTATTATATAATTATTATGCATTTGCTTACAAATATTTATTACACAAAATTTTACATTACAACCGAATACTATTTATTTTGACTTTACAATACAAATATTATATATTTTTTGGACATTTAATTAGTATTATATTGTGTCGAAATTGTTTGTCGTTCATTAAATGTATATGTGAATATGTTCTTAATGAAAAATAAGGAGTTAACACCGAATGCGGGTGTAAAAGAAAATGGAAAACCTGCTCAACCGCCGTGGAAGAAGCAAGCCGAGGAAAAGAAAGTCTTAAAGGTACACTGGATTACCACAGCACTCTCTAAAACCGCATACACATGTAACATATTTAACATTACATTATTATTTACGCTTACAAAACAGCACTATTATCTTTTACTCACACCAAAAAAAAATATGATGTAAGTATCATAAAGGTTTTCCACACTCAACTGCAATGCAATTCTTTTGAGAGAATTTTTTTCTCTCTTTTCCCTCTATACTAAATCTTCGATTGAAACACACGAGAGTTTGTAATTTCTTCAATTTTGTAAGGAACTTTGGTAGTTAGGTTCTCTTTTCCAATCAGTAGGTCGTTATAACCAATGGTTTGAACATTCTTCTAGTTTTATTTTATATTTGTAATTAGTTCGTAATATTGTATATTAATTTTTCTCTGATTTGTAAAGATATGAATATTAATTTTAAAATGAATATCATATCATTCATTTTTTAATACATATTCATATCTATTTGTTAATAATATTTCTTTTATATCACGATGTATTTATTGTATGATGTTAACATATCAATATGTTAAAAATTCAATGGTTTTGATTTCTACTAATAATTAAACCGTAGTTTCTTCAGTATATCCTTCAGTATTTTTGCAGCCAATATTTTATTGGTAAATTATGCTATGCAACAATCCTTCTCTATACAAATCTTTAATTTATTATGCTTTGAAAGAAACCATTGTTTTTATCCGTATCCAATTGTAAATATGAACAAATTCTAATGTTTGCTATTAATTATACATACAACTTCATATTAAAATATAAAGATTATGCAGGACGTCAAAGTATCAACGTTGAAGGTAGCACAAAATGGCGTGGCTGTCGCCGAATCGGAGAAGAGTGAAGCTGTGGCCAACGGCGATGATAAGATTCCTGCATGGAAAAAAAAATTACAACTACAACCGAAAAAGGTATCGAAAGTCAAGCTATACGCGGTGTTCAATGAATTATTAAAAAAACAAGATATTCAAGATCAATTTTCCAGTTATTTAATTAAAGATATTTTTCGATTAGCTTTCATTATCTTAAATAAATATTTTTTAAACAGTAGATTTTGCTTAATGGGGAAATAATGTATATTTTAAACGTGTCCGAGATGATCATTATCTTAATTTGGTTTCTGCTTCTGGGATCTGTCCCAAATAGTCGGCTGTCCAGATTAACTGACGGCCTAATTAAGCGGAATCTATTGTGTATAAAACAATAAAGAATGTTATGTATAATTATTTTAATTTATATTAAATACATATATTGTATTTTTAGTATGTCTATGAGCAATTTTGAGCACACGCACGTTTCTCCAGATGATTAAATATGAATAATATTGTGACGTCTCTATTATATGTATATTTTTATACTTAACTCTTTAAACGCGGCAGTGCTAAACACGAATCTGCTCTTTACGCGGCGCTGATTCTATAAAAAATATTTTTTCGGCTGTTGATTGATCTTTCATTGAGAATTCTATTTAAATTTCTTTATATTTTTGCCAACCCTGATTTGGCACGCGGACACGATTGATTTATTAATTTAATATTAGCTGTGTTTATGAACTGATTTTTAAAACAAAAATCAACATTTTATTCCTTCTAGTTTGCTTGTAAACACAATTAAAGATGCGCTCATGAATGTCATGTGCGCCGCGTTACAGACCCGATTCGTGTGCTTATGTGCGTGATGCGTGCCGCGTTCAAAGAGTAAAATTATTTAAATAATTTTACAACAAGTATAAATCTCCGCTTAATTTATGTAAATATATTAGCTTATTCTTTATATGCTTACACTTTCTAAATATCTTTCAGCATTTAATTAATAATAAAATGTGATAATATAATTTATTTATATTTTTTATATTTATATATTTAACAAAATTTCTCAACTATTTCTATGCTCAGATAATGTGATAAACATGTATTAATATTTAAGTGTGATTTTTAACCCATATTCTTAATTTAATATTACATTTATAAAAATGTGAGTAGTTAGTTGGGTTAATATATTTTATTGTAATTAGCTTTATTCTCTTCAATTTATCTCATTTCTGTATATAAAATGATTTAATTACTGTTAGTATATATTATTAATGATCTCTGTTCTCGTCCTGTTTTATATGTTACTATCTATTTATTTCTACTTCTCTTCTTGTTTAACATTATATGTATATGTTATGTGTCCACATTCGGTAAAGTCAAAATTTGAATAACACAAAACACTCGAACATCATCAATACTTTTCAAAAGGACTGTAAGCAATATATATGGGTAAATTAAAGTACGATAAATCATGTTGATATAATTGAACAGGTTGAGAAAAAGACGTTTGCCAAGAAGGCTATGGTAGAGGAAAAACAAGAAATGGAGAAGGTTACTCTCAAGAAAACACAGGTATCGAATCGTGAAACAAAAGTCCGTCTATACACATCAAAGATTTTCATCAGAGCATTGGAAACGGGGTTTTTATTTTAATTAAACAATTTATTAAAAGTCAAGACATGAAAACGTAAATTTGTTTATTTAAAATTGGGATGGAAAACACTGTCAGTTGATTATATATAATTTTTCTTTTTATATTAAAAACAATATATATATTTAATTACACATTTGTTATATATGTAAATGTAAAGCATGTGCCAAAAAATGTGAATAATCCATTTTCTCCATACATGTGATTGTATATAAAAACTGGCAGATGTAATGATGGTAAATAACGACAACAAACAATCCGAAGAAGATTGTCAAGGTTAACATTTAACTGAAAAATATTGTGACTACTCGATTTTCTATGTTTATCTAAAAAATATATGTATTTTGTCCGTTTTTGTACGTAAATAACACAGGTAAATAATTATATATATATATTTTTCTAAATATTGTATATCGTACACTTCCCAAATATATGTAAGTATTTGATACACGTGCCCAATGTGGATAATAAATTTGACCCGATTGCGTAATTACGACCATTGGTATTATATATGTGGACCTCTCAGTCTTCTTGTGACTAATCATTTTTTTATACTCTCGATTGAAATAACAACTTCCGTTGATGTACATATCTGTATGTATCTCTGACCACTCTTCGTTGTCTCCTCGAGTAACACTTTTCACCTCTGCGTGTGCTCCTGTTGCGAACGTGCCCGTCGAAGATTGTCTTGTTTCTAACGCACGCACGATGGAGTCCAGATAATAATAAGCGTATTTGATTTTCAGCCTCCTCCAAAGAAAGAATTGGCCCCCGATTTTACCAAAGTTCAGTTAAAGGTGAGAACTTGCCCCCACATGGTTTTCCCCCGACCCCCTTCTCTCTCTCTCTCTTTGTATCTATTTGTTGAATCGTCGCCGTATCTTCGGCACATTTCTCATTCTATTCTTGTTGTATATTTTCTCTATTCTTCGTGAGTTTTCAGGTCACTCTTTCTTGCGTTGTATAAATAAAATTGTATTACTTACATTGTATATGTGTACGTATAGGTAAAGTATATATTATCAAAAGTTTTAATACATCACGCTTTTAATTAACAAGATTTAACAATAGATATATATAGCGCTTCATATGTCATTCATCATTTATCTATGTCATTTTATGTGTTTCTTTATTCAATGTATATTTTTTTTATCAATATTTCTTCTTTATTGTATATCTTTAGTGTTTTGATTATTTTGCAATGGATGTTTATCTTTAAAATTATAAAAAATATAAGATGAATATCCTGTAAATTTTTTTCACTATAAAGAGTAAGGGGACCCGAAAGAAATCGCGCATTTTTTATGAATTTTTCGCATTTTTTTCGTTTTTCTCATGTGCTACATGGACTTAAAGATAAAATACTCGTAATGAACAAGGTCTGGTGAATAGGAAGTGTATAGAAGAACCTTCTAGTTTAACTCCTGAATTTTTTCAGGTCATTCTTACTTTATGACGTCCATTATCATAGTAAAGAATTATTCCCTTTCTGTTAAACAAAATTGGACGTTTGATGTTTATTAACTCGTTTAATCTTTCCGATTTTAATAATTCGTAATTAATTACTCCTCTTACATCCCACTAAATGTACAAAATAACTTTTAGAAGTGATAAATCAGACTTCTTAGAGTCGGAACAGTAGTTTGATTCGGAGAAAAGCGTTGTCTTTTTTGGCTTACGTTATCGTAAACGATCCATTTCTCATCCCCAGTTACAATTTGTTATAAAAAGCATCTAATTCTTTGCCTCGAAAACAAAGAATTGCTCCGCTCTTCTTAACAGCACTCAGTAATAAAATACGCGATTTCTTTCGGGTCCCCCTAATATATATTTTTCAATTTTAGTTATTTTTATATATTATTTCCAGTATATTGATGTATTTATTATATTTTTTATTAATGCTCTTATTTGATGAATATTAGAAAGTCGACAAAGATCCTAAAGAAGAGGAAGAGAAACTGAAAAAGGCTAAAGAGGCTGAACTCAAGTTGAAGGCACAAAATGCCGAGTTCGTTGATGATTATGAACGACCGGTGTTGGAGAAATACGAGAAGGTATCACCAACACCGCTGAGCAAGGCCAAGAAAGAAACAAAGCCGAAGGTCCAAGAACCGGAGTTCATCGACGATTACGAGAGGCCAGTGTTGGAAAAATACGAAAAGGTCTCACCGACTCCTCTCACCAAACCCAAGAAAGAAAAGGGAGAGGCTAAGGTATGTCTCTTATTATTTATATTATTAATAAAATGTAGAATAATTCATAGCATATTAAAATTAATGGAAATAAATGAAAAAAATGTCGTATATAGGAAGCTGAAAAGGTAATTGAGATTTCAGCGGCTGTAGAATCCAGCGAGGTAACGCAAAAAACATTCAAGGTATATTATACTCGCAAATTCATTTCAAATCTCGTTCTCGGGTATTAATATTTATTTGTGAACAGGCTAAGACTGTTAAAAAAATTGATGAATCTCAATCGATAGCTGAAACAAAGCAATATAGAGGCAGAAGATTGCCGTCTCCCGAGCGTACGACGATGGAAATGCCGGTTCTGAAAAAAATTCCCGAAAAGGAAATTCCTAAGCCGTCTATAGAAATCGATATTAAAACCGATAATACCAATAAGGTATTGCAATAAAATGATTTTATGATCTTAAATATTTTCTGCAAATCGCCTTGATTAAACTTGTTATTATGATGTAGGCAAAGGTTCTTAAAACTATAACCGACGATAACGTGAAGGTAGAGTTAGAAAAAGTCGTGACTGTATCAGAAAAAGTTAAAACTAGTTCTGTTAAGGTCGAGGTATATAAAAAGAATAATTTTGATTTTTTAGCAGTATCTGTCCGTTTTATCCTGTTTATTTATTTATATATTTTGCGAACGGAATCCATTTGAATACCTGAATGTTATATTTTATTAATATTCGATCCATTTCCATTTTATGCCCGAATTTTAGAAAAATATTTTTTAACAATTTGATTGCAATATTTTTTTTTCAGGAAAGTGATTTTTATAATTTATAAGATGTGTTGGTATTGTTTATGAGTATGATGAATGTGTGATTATATGTAAATCTTTCTGTTTTCTCGTAACCGTATATGTAGCTGTTTTTATTTATTTTAACTTTGTGATTAATACATCTTTCATTTTGTGATATAATTATATGTATTTTTATGTTTTTAACACCTGTATCAACCGGGTATTCCATATATATCATACTCTGTGTGTATATGGCACATCTTTGCCATTCCTTTCTATGTCTTTTACATATTCTTGTGTTTTGTTTTTAACATTTACTCTAAATTATTAAACATTTATTCTGAAGGATGCTGTAATTGCCGAAGAGCCAAAGAAAACTGACGTAGTCGTCGACAAAGTCATAAGTAAAAATGTAGTCGAAAAAATCACCATAGAACCCCCTAGTGAATCTTTGAACATCCCAAAGGTATAAATTACATTTATATACGGGAATGCATCTTCAATACACATATTGTAATTAATATTATTTATGTAACACCGTGTATTTAACAAAAACTTACCCGTTTGGACAGGAGATCACAATTAAAAAACCAATCGAACAATCCGCTCCAGAGCCAGATATAATCAGTTTCAAAGGTAAACGTCTGCCTCCGCCGGAAAAAGCGACGTCCGAAATGCCGACGTTGAAAAAAATACCCGAAAAACCCGTCGCATTGGAAAAACCAATGATTACAGTCAAGGTACAGGGTGTAATTGTTAATTGTTGTTGTTGATATTTGTGTTGATTGACGTTGGATGCATCTTGTTTACTCTCCGGGCGAATATAATCGATGTCATGATTCGAATGATCCAGATGTGTTTCTTGTTGTGTAGGACGAAATACCTAAAATCGTATTTGAGACCCCAATACCTGAAAAGTTGGCCCCTCCGATTGTGCCCTTGTTGAAAACTGATGACGCTACTGAAGACGAGGTACGGTCATGAGAATAAAATCAGAAAAATTTTCTTAATTTATTCAGAATCAATCAAAAATTATATCGGAATGATTATTTTTATGACCAAATTGCTAAGTAGTCAGATGCGTTTAACAAACAGCATTGAGAGTGAATTTCTAATGCAAGCATTTTTTTATTGGAATTATTCTAATGAAAAGTGTAGAATATTCACTATCGATGTAAATGCCTATTACGTAGATATAATGGGAGTATTATTTTTACAATAATTTTTATAATAGTCTGAATCCTTTTATTAAATATATCAACGCTTAATCGGCCGGATACTGATTATTATTATTATCAGTTTTTGGGGCCCGATCACCATCGGCCGGACACTGATTAATCAGTTTTATGGACCCCGTTCTTTGTGAGCCGCAGATTTATTTATTTAAGTACACACGCTAACAAAATTATGGGCAGTATATTATAAAATGTCTTGCATTTGAATAATGAGAAAAGCAGAAAATTCTTGTTTTTTTTTAGTTCTGGGAAATGTTTTAATTAATTATGTCAAATGCGTTTTGATCTATAAT
>JAGXCT010036844.1:11289-64902 GCA_022495035.1 Philopotamus ludificatus
TAGTATCTGGGTTAATTTATTATATATCATCCCGTAGAATGCAATTTAACAATGATTTTTTTTATTTATTTATATTTATATTAATGCAAGAATATTGTCACTGAATGCCAATTTGGTCAGCATGATTTATTTGATGTCAGTAAATCTTAATTTGATGTTGGACTGTATTGAACCGTTGTCACGTTAACTCCTCGCATTAAACTATATAATCCACAAATCGTTATCTAATTGTTATCTCACATGTTTGCGAAATGAAACGTGTAGTTAGGCACAAGAGTGAAACGCGTTGTAATCGAGGCTTCAACGAGCTGAAAAATGGCGAAATAAAAGCTTATTTAATTGCACGGCAACGATATGAAACACACTGAAACCGCTGAGACGATTGGCTTATTTGGCTGAAGCGCTGCTGCATCGAGGACGATCAAATCGAATTTATCAAAATCATCTCAAATGTCCCTTTTTTCTTTTTATATCTGCGCTACAGGAAATCAATTTCTTTGCTGAGGACGGTGGCGATCAGGTATACAAGAAATTGCCAATGATCTGGAGGAGAGACTCTTACGACGAGGTATTACTATGTCACACAGACTCGAATTTTACACGATATAAAAATCAGCCAAAATTTATATAAATTAATATTAAAAAAAAATTGTAACTAATCTTTCTGTTTCTCTGTAATTTATCGATTAATGCTTCACAAACTTCTCTTCTATTATTAACAATGTTTACTTATGTCACTTATACGTGAAGACGTGAAATTATTCACGTCTTCTATCATCAAAAAAAATCTAATTTGTGATTAACAAAAATTTGAAAGGCGACGTATGAACGCATATTTATTTCGATGCAAATATTAAAATGTGGTATTGGGATTGTTTTTGATTGTGGTTTGTTTGATTAGGAGGCTGATAAGCCTAAAGTGCCTGAAATCAAGGCACCGGCGTCTACGCCTTCCATGCCAAAGATCGAGGTGATCCGCGAGAAGACTCCGGAGCCCCGCAAGTCGTCCCTGGCTCCTGGTGCTCCTCTGTCGCGTCGCGGCTCGTTGATCCCACCGGAAGAAGGCGGTCGTAGGCCATCACTTATTATTAGCGATGAGGTAAGGAATGCAAATTTTAACATACATTACAATATCACACGTGATCTATATTGGATATTTGATTTAGTCGATTTATTATTTTTATTTTCAAATTTAAAATCCAAAGTAAACTATTCAATTTGCATTTTAAATTATAATTTTTTAATTTTTTAAATTTAAATTTCGGTGAGTAATATGCATTTACTACATATACCTACACTTGTAAGCCGATAGGGCTCTGTCTTTAGATTTTGTAGTTTTTGGAAGATTTTTTTGTTGATTTTTTGTCATAGATAGATGATTTTTACCCATAAGTATTTTTTAATGATCTTATTAGAGTAGAGAATGTGTTTATTTGGTATTTTTTTTTTTTACTGTTTTGTCAATTGTTTTCTTATAGTTTTGAAAATAATTTTCTTTTTATTATTTATATAGAAGATTATTTTCGAAACGAGTTTTATCCAATTAGATGTATTTCTGTTCAAGTACCCAATTTAGAAATTAGTTATTATTCTTCTAGATAATTGGTATTGTTATTAGCGTGATTGTCTTATATTTATTATACCTATTTTAGTATATTATAGTATATTTAGATTTATAATCCTATAATAACATGATATTTTTAAGCCATAATTAAAGCATAATATCTATATATTAAATATTACACTGATTGTGATGGTTTTATATTAAAATATTATTATTTAATATATATGAGAATATGCTTTTATTATGCATTATTATATGATCGATCACATCATTCATTTATCATATCACTTTTTACATAACCGAATCAATCCCTTACCCTGCAGGCCCTTAGGAAATTAAGACCAGGCGAGGTGATTGAAGAAAAAAAGGTAAAACGCTCAACGCTGAGAGTCAATGTCAATGGTTCGAATTCCATCGTTAGCACGAAAAGCCTGTTTGGCTGTTGGAATGACAATAATAATACAAAATTAATAAATGAAATGTTTTTTACAGCCAAATTGTGCACCAAGGAATGCGCTACAATTTTTTGTTTATTATTAATTAATGAAAAAATTGACATTTCACAATCGAAAAATATATATAGATTAATTAAAAAAATAATATTATTTTTTTATGTAAATATTTGGATTATTTTATGATTTTGAAATGTCGATTGGCTGTACAAATTGTATTAAATATTTGATAGTCACAATTGCCAGACTGACTGTGTATGCCGCTGTCGTCCCATGAACAGGGCCGCATTGGCCGCTTGTATGGAATGACCAAAATGTCGACCATGTTGTTTTAATTTATAAATTAATGTGTCGTTAATGCCTTGTCCAAGTGGAAGAATGCGTTCTCACAAGCGTCGTGACGTTTATTTTTAACATCGAATATATATTTATATTGTCATGAATTCAGTGATCATTACCCTATAAGATTATAAACATAAATATTACTTATAGAGATTTTATCAATAAAAATAATATTTATTGTTTTATAAGGAAAAGATCACTCTGTTTATCATAAAAACTATGCATAAGAATATCACTAATGATTTTGCAAGTTAAAAATTAATTTGAATGGAAACCATCTGAATGTTCATATAATTTTTCATGACAGATTAAACAGGGCTGCGATAATAAATATTTTAAGTATAATTCCTGGCAAAATTACACGTAATATATTTACATATAATAAGTAAATCATTACATTATTATGTTATCCGTTATTTAAGCCCTAAATTCATTACGATATTGCATATTTTATTTTATATCAATGAAAAAATAATAAAATAGTAAGCAATGTAGAGAGTTTTTCCATTTTCTCATGCAAGAAAATGTCGTACAATTCAGTTACTTATAGATTATTACAAATTATTATATATAATCATTCCTTGTGATAAAAAGAATGATATTTTTTATAATGGCTTAGCTTAGAGTTAGTATTTGATAAATTAATCGTCTGAGGAAATCTAATAATTCTCGTCGAGTTCGTTATGACTGATCGAGCTTCTTTAAAAAAATCGATTAAATATTTTAATGGGTGTTTTACACTTTGGTATTAACTATAATGCTATCATTTAAATAAAATAAGTAAATAAAAATTAAAATATAATTCATTCCATATTAATTATTTATTTACATTTTTAATTTTTAAATATATATTTTAGTAAGCCAAAAGACTGAACCTTCTCATTTTTCATCCCCTAAATCAGACGTATTGATTTTTTAGCAAATACATTGAGGTTTTTTTTTTTATTAAATCGGATATCAGATCAAACCCTACAGACGCTTCTGATTTATTTTCACAATGAATATCTTTTTTTATGAATTCTTAAAATATAAATAAATTGAGAATTTAATAAAACTCCTTCTCATTATTATCTTCAATCCATATAAAAAAAATATTTTTAAATTAATTAAATAAATGTATATTTATATTATTTAATATTATTATGACTTATTAAACCCAAAGTTAATGAAAGCTTAAATATCCTTTTTAACCTATCCGTCACTCGAAACCAGCTGCAATTCTTTATCAATATATTGACTTTTTAAAAAATAAATTATTCTAAGAATAAAAATAGTTATTCATGTTATGCTTCAAAATTTGGTCAATATTTTGTACTTTTCTACTAATCAATATGACGCGTAAACGACACGCGCACCCAGCGATGTCCTGCCGCAGACTAAGGACATGCCGCCGCCAAATTCTCGCGGCACGTGTTACGGCATATAATACGTTTCACTCACACATGGCACATTGTACCGGATACAAACGCGAAAAAACATCGCGCCCGTGACAACAGAATTGAATATTGATGTTTTTCATTTTTTTTCGCAATTGCGAACAATAAAGTTCAATGTTTATTTATATCATTTATTCCATAGATTTTTTTAGAAAAATCATAAACTTGGGTAGCACGGCTGGGTTAATAATAATAATTTTATATTATTTAATGAAGCAATATTTCCACAATGGTTCAACAAAAATATTTTGCGCATAATTTAGCCATGGATTTAAGATAATATGTATGTGCAGAGTGATGTAGCACTGTTTAATCATTTCATTGTCATCGTCATTATATCATTCATACTACGTACTTTATTGTATGTCATGCATATTGTTATGTCTTCATGTCAGTACAGTCAATTTTACTCGGCTGCAATATGTTTTGGCGGCAATCGCTATGAATCTGATTATAATAAATATTGGATTCGGGTAGAATTTTCTGTACACATCACGTTATGAATATAAGTGTTTATTATATATATACCTAGGAAATTAGTATTATAGATTTTTTTTATACACATGGCAAACGTGATGGCATAATACTGCTATTGTCGTCCGAGAACGAGTCGTTATTATCAGTTTTTCATTTATTTCTGTTTTGTCCTCGCCGACAGGCCGGCGGAAAGTTGCGTCCTGGCGAAATGTTAGACGACAAAAAGGTGAGGGGATCTGATCCCGGGGAGTTGTCAGCTTTTTTGGGCTTTCTGGCACATCTGGGAGTTATGTGCCGCTCTATGTCATTTTCACAGCTTGCCATTTTCTTTTTTTTCCAACAAATTGTGATGCACAACTAAGCGTATAAATAATACGTACATGATTAATTCAAGATAAAAAAATATCAACGAGTAATCGGATACGTACCGCATGTTTCGATCCTTGCTATTTGCATATTTTATGGAAATTTTGTTAATAAATCTCGTCATAACATTGCAAAAAATGGATATACATACGAATATGAGTCCGTTTTGAGTTTTTTTTTATATATGTCAGCCGATTTATATTGATAACATCTTATATGTTCCGAAATATATGTATGTTTAGGGGTGATAATGTTACATTAACATTGATGAGTGAGATTAATCGACCAAAAAAACTAAAATTGTCCGTCCTACAAAAAAAAAACAGTTGTACATCGCAGTATATTTGTCTTTTCTTCATTCATCATCTATCATTTTACATGTTACTATCTCTATTTCTTATTTCTATCTGAACGCAATCAGTTAATATATGGCGTCGTTTCATCTTGGATATATTTAAAATAAATTATTATATATCGAGCTGTTTAAATAACTGATTGTGTCGTCACATGTAAGTCTTCTTCAATTATCTCTCTCTCTCTCTCTGTTAAATATTATATGTTACAATCATCACACTATATGTGTTCTGTTATTAATCATAAAATTCATATTCACTACTTTTTATACATAATATGGCTATTGCATATTGCACAAAATTTAAACTGAACGTATGTTGCATCCGAATCACTAAAAATATGGAATACAAAAATCACTAAAAAATTGTTATGGATATCGTGAGTTTATTTTCTATGATTAATCAATGACGAGTCTGCTAAATAATAAGGATGAATGCACATGCACTGAAAATATTTATTTTTAGCACGTTTGATTATGTTCAAGATTAGCTATGACGCATTTTTTTTTCATATATGAAAAATATGGAAAAATAAATATATTTATATATATTAATTAACTGGGACCATGCAATATATTTGCACATATAAATGACATTACATGTTCAAATATACAAACATGATTAATATTTAATAATAAAAAAACAATGTAATAACTCTTTTTTTCAGCTTGCTTATGATTGTCGTTACTTCAATTTCTGTTCTCTCAATTTTCCTCTATCTACCATCTCTCTCTTTTGCAGAATGCGGACATCTCATGCATCTCTTTATTATATGCTAAGCTTTAAGAATGTCATAATAATTTTAATTTATGTTCAATATAGGAAGAATATATACAGATTTTTCCTGGAATGTCGTATATTATCATGTATACATCAATTACAATCGAATTTTATCATCAAAAAATATATTAATATCATATCAAATAATAAAATTGATATAATTGATGTATAGCATATAATATCGTATATAATAAGATAATAATACATATATATTAATAATGCAAAAAAATGAAGAATATTAACATCGAATGTCTATTAATATGTATGATTATATAAATTTTTATCACTTGCATTATATTTGTTACAATGTAATAAAATACATGGTCGTATATAATATTCGAATTAATTATTTATTATAATATATGTTTATATACACATCCTGTGATATATTAAGCTTTGGGACCATTTGTTTTATTGAATGACTAATTTATTAATAAAAATTGTATTGTCCTGTTTATAAATTATTTGTTATATTTTTCACAAAGAAACGAGCACGCCCTGGAGAGTTGGAAGATCAGGTTAGACAAATTTTTAAGGCCAAAGTGAAATTGTTTAATAGATTTTCTCGCATACGCTCTCACATTTTGTGTCTAAAACCTATATGTAATTTTATTATGTAGAACATTAGGAATATGTTTATTAGACACATAAACACTTTATGTGCACTAGATATATATATACATTTTTTTAATTACAGATTTTCACACGTCAATAATATGGTTTAAGCTTAAGTTATATTAATAATAATGTAAATAACCCATTAAGTGTAAGACTTCTTCTCGTGGAAGTAGAATACTTCACATATTCCGCTTTTTTTACGCATCGCCAAAAAAATGCGTATGATAAATCGACGCATTCTCTATGTATTCATATGGATTACCCGTTGTTTAAATAATCTCGATTAATATTTAATCAATATAATGTGCATGGCATGTATACGGATTGATCAAAACGAATAATATGCAAATTATTAAGACAAACAACGGGTACTTATGAATATGTAGGTGAAGCGTATGCTGTTTAATCACGCCTATTATTTTACTTTAAATATCCCATAGTATTAATTTTTGTTTAGTACCACCAATTAGTTATGTTAGTCACCCGTAGATGATTTAGACATCCCATATTTAGCGATAAGCCACATCCCTCTCTACGCCAAATTTCTTTGTGAATTCCATTCACACATTAAATAAATATATATTTATATACATTGAAGTGAATTTAATGATATTCAGTATTAATTAAATCGTAGTATTATTATTTATTCGAATTAAATTCACTTCATATCAAAAATAATCTAATACACAACAATTTATTCATGTTTAGCATATGATTGTATATATGAATGTGATTTATTTAATCCTAAATGCTATCTGCACGTGCATGTTTATATGTTTTTTGATTTTATTACGTAATTATGAATATATTTTAAAGATGAAATCGGCATGAATTTAATCAAATATATTTTTTTAAAAATTATTTTATAATATTATATTTATTGCAATCAGGTATCAGGTAAATATTGTTTTTGGTATATATAGAATCTATCATTTTTTACACGGTAAAGTTCGAATATCGCTTAGACTTAAAGTTCGTTTCTTTAAATGTTTGGATTCATTTTGTTTTTATTTATTTATATAAGCTTTAATTTTTCATTCATTACAAAGATTTCTAATACGTTTTATTTTCTCTTCTCGGACATTTAATATTTATATAGCTTCCTCAAAAAAATCCGAATCGAATCGCGAAAAAAAAATACGTGTTTCCAAAAGCTTTTATTTTTAGTTTTCTACTCAGTCAATAGAGATTTTTATTTAAACTCTTACGTAAACCTCAACACTATGAAGATGCTTTGCACTATTCTTATGGAGAGATTCATCATCTGTGCGACATCATCTATGGATTTTTTGGGGTCACCAACCATTGTTCTTACCAGCTATTCTTTTATTCCTATCCAGATCTACCTGATCATTGAGAAACATACGTTTTTTCAATTCTTTTACGTCTATTTACTTATCCCTAGTATGATTATTGTTTTACTTAAATAATCAATAATATTTTTATGCCATTTAAATCACAATAAGATGTTTTTTCCATCTTCAAACTGCTTCTTAAACGTAATTTTTGCTTCTTCAGCGATTTTGTCTTTATCGTTATAATCTTAGTCGTTCTTTCATACTTTTTTCATCTTTGAAAGTGTAAAAAAATCACAGAGAGCCGTATCCAGCGAATATGGAGGCTGTCGCATCATATCAATGTTATTTTCACCCAAAAAAATATTTACATTTATTTTACAAGAAAAAATCGCGTAAAATCGATAGCTAATAATAAAGTGTACATTCAATATGGCTATCAATGTCAAGATACGTCACAGACAAAATGCTATAATTAGACTAGTACAGTCCGCGAATTTAATAATTCCCCATATTTTTAAAAGAAAATTAAAAATAATCTACATTAGTATTTATTTATATTTTTTCAACGAGTAAATAATCGCGTGAAAGCATTTTAACAGCTAAAAATAAAGCATACATACCATATGACTATCAATGTCAAAATACGTCAGGGACAAATTGAGACAATTTGACTAGTGCATGGATTGATTTTCAGATAATAGTTTTCTAATTGATTTAATTATTTCGGCTTCCAATGCCAGTTATTATACTTCTTTATTGACTCAATGCTCGCAACAGCGATTTCATTATATTATTTATAAATTCTTCTCCTTTTATTGTCTCGTTTCTAACTAATAATGTCAAAATAATTGATGGGATTTATCATATTTCTCTTTTCATATTGCCCCTATTGATTTTCCAACTAAAAATGGATCAGGTGCAATTAAAAAATGGTATTTGGATCCGCAATAATAATAGATCAAAGCGTTTCTTGATCTAAATCCGAGCATGAATCACCTGTCGAATCTCATATTAGATATATTGCACATGTGTACGGTGTCATTGATGTGATGCATACGTGTCAGACGGCGAAATGCACCAGCACCGCAATAAATCTCCGAAGAATTGGACATAACTCATTTGGAACTTGATAATGCAAAATACGACCGGCCGTGCCAAAATGTTAATACGCGGATTGTGCTACCTCATCATGCCAAAATTGAATATCTTGATAATTAATACGTTTATTTTTATATAATCTTTCGATTCGTCTCGCCGTTGATATAATAATATTTTTTTTTAATAAGCGCGAAATTTTTGGCTCGGGCATATCATTTTGTAATATAACAACTGTCATTTTATATAATATATGACATCGTGTTTTTCTTGATGATATCCATCATCGCATTTAAGATTTGAGATGAGCGGCCGCTATTTAAATGCGAGATCCGTATCGTCGCAACGAAAGCAGAAACATTTTTTTGTTTGTCTCGTAATCGTTATGTTTATGCATCGCTGAGAACCAATTAAAGGTTTCCGGTCTAGAGCTAGATGCGAAAAGGATAATGGATGATATAACCGTTTATACTGGCAAGAAAAATTTTCTTAAAATAATGCGAAACGAAATTAGCACAATGTCGATTTTTCTTCGAGATATGAAAATGGATTATTTTTAATTCTTCAACATTTTTTTTGATGATGGTGTATATATATTCAATGAGGTGAAGGTCGAGAATAATTTTCCACTTTCAGCTGAACTTTATTACATCATCCGGTATCCGCGGTATCAATAATTAACTTCAACGATCGCACTTTTTCAATATTATAGATTTCTTTCAGTGTCGTATATTTTCGTCGCTTGAAAACAAGACCGCGTCTTTCGAATGACTGAAACCACATTTCCAGTGGGGGCTCGCGTTATTAATTGCAAAATATTCGGCATCTTTTTTTGGCGCGTACCTCGTATTGGCTATAGTTTCTGAGTGTCTAGCCATGAGTGGCACACGACTACAGCCATATTGACAGGTGACAAGTGCCAATGGTAGTCGGTACGTTGTGACGTGACATATTTGTGCCACCGGCGATTAACATTCCATCTAACAGACAATGTATTTTCTGGTCGTTATGCCACCCGCCCTTGAAATACCCGTTGCCGCCTACAGATCGACGGTGATAGATTAATTCGCGATACGTGAAAGCCCAAATAGATTTTGAAACCCGAATCTTTTAATTTATCGACGATTCGTCTAATAAATCAAGGGTTAAATAGCAAAGCTTTTCTTACTTGAAATCAGGAATATTTTGATTAATAATTAGAGATAATATCCCCTTCTTCAGGACACGCATTATTTTATCAATGCTTAAACCCCTTTTATTAGTGATAGGCAGGATAAAATGAATTTAAAAGTACTGGGATTTTTTTACTAAATCTTTTAATTTATCAACGATTCGTTTAATAAATCAAGGGTTAAAAAGCAAATCTTTTACTACTTGAAATCAGGAATATTTTGATTAATAACTCGAGATAATATCCCCTTCTTTAGGACACGCATTATTTTTTCAATGCTTAAACCTCTTGTATTAATGATAGGCAGGATAAAATGAATTTAAAAAGTACTGGGATTTTTTTTATTAATAAATAAATATTTTTTCTTTCTTAAACAAGCATTTATTTAATTAAAAGCCGAACTGAATTGTATTTCAAGAAAGTATTCTGTTCAGGTTTTGACGATTAAATAAAATTAATCCAAAGGATGTTAATGATATTCGAGAAATAGTGCAAGCGTGAATCTCAAGTCAAAAATCAAGTGGGTCGTCTCTGTCTTTGGGACAGAAAGTTTTTGGAACTAGTGTTTTCCGTCTATTCTGTTTCCAATTTTAATGTCGAGAGATATTTTATTAAATCAAAAAGAAAATCATTATTAATACCCATAAAGACAGTATTTATTTTATTATCCAAGATTAGTTTTTTGCCTAATAAAAAAAGGACGAAAGCGAACAAATTTGAAATATAATTATTTAAAATAGAATATTATTATAAAAATACTTCTTATCAATTCCATTGCGATTAAGTGTTTAATAGTGATTAGAGAAAATCTTAAATAAATTAATTCTGACTCTTCATTTGTCTCACTTACTGTATTGGCCTCAAATGTTTTTTTTTCCGAAAAATAAAGATGCAAAATCCTCTTCAGCATCATAATTTTCTTAACTTATGTTACTGGTGCTTTCAATACACAGATAATATATTAAACTTTACGATTATAGTCAATACTTGGGATAAATTTGCTCTTTTTACAAACGAATAAAGTAGCTTTCGCATTTGGACCAGATTACAAACTACGAGTTAGACTCATTATGACAAGATGATCCTTTACTAAGACCAATATATCAACGCTGGAACAAAAAATACTTTTTACAATATTTATCGCGAATTAGTGAGAAAAAAATTGAAAAAAGTTGTATTTTCTAAGATTTGAGTGTCGATATGAAATCGAAAAACTCCACTTTCTTCAGTCGAGCTAAAGATGCATTTAAAATTATTTCCGTACTATATTTTAGTACATTTTCCCCATATTTACGAGTCAAAAAAAATATCCGCGAATTTAATCTAATTAAAAAAAATACCGTTGAGTATCGCAATATTTAAAAATGCGAAATTACAGCCAGGAATAAATCTAGACAGGCGAAAAACGCGGTCCGAATATAGCCCGTTTAAAATATGTGTTCTAATATTACACGGTATACAGATATACATAAGTCTCGACTGGCCCCGATGACATAAATGGCACACCTTAATCTCTCTAATTAATTGAAATAGCTCGTTGATTTGTGACCGGTGCAAAAATAACCGCCTTGTCGCCATTGCTATAGGACTCTGTCCAATATGGCCACGGGCCATACACCTATTCATCCACAATATTGTCATAAATAATTTGTGAGTGCTCTAGAGCACATCACTGTCGATTTTTTTTTATTTTCGATTTTTTTTTAAACATTCGCGTAAATAAATAACTGTGATGCTGTGTTAAAGTAATAATATTTTTTTAAACATGTTATTTGGTTGATAAAATAATTATATTATTAAATAATTGTAGAACGATGAATAAAACAGTTGAGTCGTGCACGATAAGTGATAAATATATTTACCTGATACTTGTTTAATTTTATCTTTAAATATATAAATATGCTAAAACCATCCGCTGCCGCGGATGCCGGGGTAAGTATTGTTTTTATTTTATTTTTATTTATATCCGTAGTACAATTGCTTGTAGTTATTTCAATAATTTTCCGTTCAAACAATTTTTTGATTTATTTAAATTTTCCTTTTGCACTTATTTATAAATTATTTTTTAATAATTAAATTTAAATTCATGAAAATTATTTTAAAATTAAATTCGTTTAATTATGCCATTGAAGAAATATATTCGATTTCGATTTGTATTGTTTTGTAATGCCGTATTGATGTTAACAGAGGAGGAGGCCAAGCACAGAAATCCGACGACCATCCGTCGCAGATATCGAGGATAGAATTAATTTGCCATCTGTGCCATTGAAATCGGCCGGAGATGAAGGACCTCCTGTTATTGTCGACGTGCAAGAAAGTTACTCCGCCGTTGAAGGTAATCATCGAACAATATTAACATTTTTATTTAATAGTTTTTATCAGTAAATTGCCGAGCAGAGATTGTGTCCATTGCTTTTCGTCCTTGATTAACATGAAATAATCATTTTTGATCCATCGACAATGGTAATAATTCTCGAAGGACAATTCTTAAACATGCTGCAGCTAGAAAATAATTATTTTTTGATCGACGTTATTGTTATCTTTTGACTTATCGTCTTAATAATGACGTAAATCAGGGGTGTGCGGTTCAAATCTTTTTTTATAATAATAATATACAAACAACTTCAACAATCTAAATAAATATTAATTAAACATTTGTTTATTATTATTTAATATTTTTTAATATCGACTGAAAATTTTCTCTACAATCAATTTGTTTCGGTACTTCGATTATATCATTTTTAATTCTTCATTTATTTTCACCTTGTAGAATCTGATTTAAGTCATTTAATTTAATTATTTATTATATCTATACAAAAACATAAATCTAGTGGCCATTATTAATCGTAGAATTGAAATGTATCATTGCCATTTTTATTCAAATACATCTGAATTTCCTCCCTTAAATACTAAGACTCAACCTTTGGTATAAAAAATATTTTTTTGTATTCGGATTCGATTTCTTGAAGATATACTTTATTAATTTTTCTTCTGAACATATGTCAACTCTGAACTTTTTCTCGAAAGAGCAACATAAAATCGTAAATTGGGTCATTATTTGGACATGCCTGACGTAAATGATCCTTGACCTTGACATGCTTTTCCTTAGTATGCAGGGACGTCTCGTAAGCTACTAGGACACAAATTCTAATTATGCCAACGTATTTTAATAAAATTTATAATCAATTATGTCTCAAGAAGTATTAAAATTTTAATCTTGAATCATTAATTAAATAAAACAAACTAAATATAAATAAATTTCTTAAGATAATTTATTATAAAAAAAAACATTAGAGCTGCATAATAGTCATACCTCTTTATATATAATTATGTTTTTTTTTTTTAATTTTGCAAATGACTTTGTTATTTGTTTAGACCAGTAGTGGAGAAACTTAATGAATGCAAAAAAATCTCAAATATTATTCATTGACAACCTGACGTGAAGATCATTTATTTTTATTTATTTATTTAAATAAATTATTTTTCTTCAAATGCCTCATCCGTTTTAGAACGTAGACAATTTATTGTTTCATGTCTTTTCTCCATAAATTTGTAAGCTTTTGATGGTAAAGAACAATTCTGAATCTCCAAATCCTAAAGTCTAGTCAGGGGTGGATAAATCAAATGGGGCCCTAAACTCGTTTTAAATTTCCTGCTCTATAGTCAGAAAGGCCGAATTATTTAATCTCTCTTCTCCCACAGTGCTCCTTAATTTTTTTTTGCATCTTTTAAAACAGAAATCGATCTGTCACTTGATCCATTAGATTGGGATATTGTTAACAAATAATAATATTCCAATATTCAACAATTTCCTCGTTTTATTATAGAAATATAAAAAAAATGGTTAAATTTATCATCGAATGAATCATTTTTGTAAATACCCTTCAACTTATTTATCGCGTTTTTTATTTTATTGATAAATTCTAATAAAAAAAATATTAGAAAAGCCTCTATAACAATTTTAATGATTTCAGTAGGATAGATCCTTTCAATATTTTGCACTCTACTCATTATTAGTATCATTTATTCACTGCATAATAGTATTATAATACCAACCACTGTCATTAGAACGGTTTTTCATGTTTTTTCCATATTTAATACTTGGGGCCCTTTTCGGGGCCCCACGGCTGCTTGGTCCCCATACCGCTTAACGCGCCACTGGGTCCAGTTGCAAAGGTTGCGGGGTACTTCACCTTCAAATTTACCCTCAATGACAAATGATATATCAAAATTAATCAATTTTAATCATAGAGTAGTGATCCTTATGATATATTTTTTTGCAATAAATTTCTAAAAAATAATTTACAATTAAACCTTTATTTATTGCTAGTACTAAGTGAAGCTATTAAATCATCAACAATTTTATTTTTGAGTCGTGAAGCGATTACATATTATTATATTTTTATATAAGATATTAATCACTTTCCCTCATTTCTGAGGAACGTGACCATGTGCTTGATTCCATTGACATGGTTATCATGGGAATATATAGTGCAGTGGGTTTCCCGTTACCTTCTGCACCGCAGTGATTTTTTATACTGAAGAGCGCTGCTGTCCACCTCCCAGTTTATATTTTTGACAATTATTTTTTGTGAAATGAAAGTCGTCAGCCCTCATTCCACCCCTCTGTTGACCAGCGTCACTCAGAAGAGCTATGACGGCTATACAATAATATTTATTGATAATTTCAGATTCCATCGCATACCTCACTGTCCAAGTGGAGGGTAATCCGGCTCCCACCTTCAAATTTTACAAAGGTGTCAGTGAAATCATCGAGGGCGGAAGATTTAAATTCCAAACTGATGGCGATTCTGGCACGATTACACTGTGCATGAGAAAGGTAAAGCCTCAAGATGAAGGAAAGTATAAGATTGTGGTCAGCAATTGTCACGGAGAGGATTCCGCTGAGATGTCTCTATACGTTTCCGGTGAGTGGATCATCTTTAATTGCATATATTGTCAATGGTAATTAATTTGTTGTGTATTGAAAAAATGATAATAATTAGACTCGAGCGGTATGGACTTCCGTGCCATGTTGAAGAAGAGAAGGTACAAGCAATGGGATGAGAACAAGGACGATCCCGATTGGGGTAATCTTAAAGAGGTTGACAAGCCGATGCCGGCTCTGAAGAAAGTCGAAAAGGTTTGTACACAATTTTTATTTATTTATTTATTTGATTCACTGTAATTTTATATGATTTTTTTTAAAGAAAACGTAAATATAAGGATATTCTTTATTCCTTTGTTGTATAATATATATATATTTCAATGTTTAAAGATGTGTTTTCAGATCATTGTATAATGTATTTTTTATGTTTAGAGGTAATTATTAGTGTTTAATTAGTTATATGTGTTTATGTAAAATGTGTTTGTACAACTATTTTATATACGAAACCAATTGTATTTATGTAAATATGTATGTTATAATTTGAGTTTGAAAAACATTACGCAGAATTTCCCTGGTATGATCCACGATGGGGAGTACGGGTGGTATAGGGACGCAAATGATTCCAACTGTATTATTATTATATGCGAAGGATATTATCTATGCCAGTTACCTCCCGATGAACGATTCGAAGAGCATTGGAGTAGGTTTAAGGTCCGAAATTGTAATCCAAAATTTTATTATTTGATTTTATCCATGTCTCATCCGCCTCATTTATCTTTCATCAATATATAAACAATAAATATATTCCAGATTTACAATTCAATTAACAGAATTATCAAGATTTTATTAGTAATTCAGTTTTACATCGTATATTTGCGGGCCTAATATTTTAGGCCGTTAAATGTATTCATTATATAATTCATTAAATACATGTAGATATATATAACTATCAGATTCCTAAAATGTAAATTGATTTCCGCTCTCTAAATTAGTTTTTGGCATATATTATTTATTAAGATCAATTAAATTGATTAATTTTAAAATTAGAAATGAACGGATTTTCAATGTTACTTGAAAGGTCTTCCTGATAAATCACTAAATTAAATCCCATTATGAATAATGTGACAGTATTAATTGAATATTAGGTTATTTGATAGTATCGTAGTGCACCATTCATTTAATTAAAATTAAAAAGAGATTAATTCAGAGTTTTTTCCATCTTCGAAGCATTTCTTGAATGAAATTTTCAGTATGCGTTAGCTCCTTCAGCGATTCTATCGTTTATTTTTATTTCCGAGTATACGATAAAAATGCAGAAGGTTATTCTCGACGAATATGGAGGCTAACATATCACAAAGGTGTTATTTTCAATCAAAAATATTTTTTTATTTTTAATTAAATAAAAATCCGTAGAGTGCAACAAAACACATTAAACATTTTCTAAAATTAACAGCAAATTAGGCATCCAATATTGCTATTAATGTCAAAATACGTCAGTGACGAGTGTAGCAACACCACAACTTTTTTTTTATTTATCGATATTGATATTATCCCCTTCAAAATAATACATTTTCTATGTGCTTTTAGAACCCAATTTTCGGTATGCATTCATTTAAGATCGTAACGCGATTTATTTTTTTATCATTTCCGGGTATACGAAAAAATGCAGAAGGTTGTGGCTGATGATTATGGAAGCCAAGAGAATAAGGGAACTAATTAGCCCACGAAGTTAAAAAAATACTTTATTTTTTTAACAAAATTTGAACATTTTTTGCGATCTTTAAGAGATTTCGAAGCTTTTCTCCAACAGTACTCACGTATACTTCTTCTCATTATTCAGTTAGTTCGTAATTAATATCTTCTATAGCAATACCATAGCTTCAAGGTTATTCCAATATTTTTAGATGAACTTTAAAAAATTTTACTGACTGATGAATCGTTCATATATTTTTATTTTCGCGGATAAGACGTTTTATTAGTTCAAATTTGAGGGTCTTTTTGGCACTTTTTGTTGCGATATTATCTTTCTCAAATAACCTAATATTATCAATATATCCTCAATCATTCATGAATTAATACTTTTAGAAATCACTTACATTATCCATATTGGGATCAAAGAATGCAACTCTATACTATAACTATTTTATCCAATTATAAATGTTATAGTATACAGGGTGTATCGATATGATTTAAATAAAAAATCCACTTATTCAAACAAATTATTACAATTATGTGGGGCTTACAAATTAAATCATATAATTTTATAATAAAAGTAATGGTTATTATATAGGCGCTATAATGGTAAATTTATATGAACAATGTAATAATGTATGCATTAAAATGTTATATGTAAATGTGGCTGGATACAATTTGAATTCTTGATGCATCTTAGCGTTTGATTGTATTTTATTATTCGTTGATAATTAAAAGTTTCATGAATTCAAATTAATTCAAAAAAATATATTTTTATTACTGGACTATACTAGGTAATACGCTTGTTTAAAATAAGCAGAGAATGTATATAAAAAAAAATGGTGTATTGGTGGGTAAATATTTGTGGATCTATAAAATTTCTGCCATTTATTTATTAACATTTTAATATATTTTTTTATATGATTTTTTTTCTTGTTCAAATTAAAGCCGAATACTAATAAGTTTTGTGTTATTTTCTAAATGTAGACAGTCTAGGAATACCTTGTTGTAATAATAAAATAACAAACACTTAACCACACCAATATAAACAATATATCTACATAATTATTTTTTTTCTATAACAAATAATATTTTTTTTTTATATTCGTAATGTATTGTTATTTATAATTACCATTTGCCCTTATTATATCCATTATGCAAAGCTTCAACATTTACACTAATATTATAAAAATTTTAATTAATATGTTTGAATAGGTGGTTTTCTTTATAAACGTGAATTATCATCATTATAGAAATATTCTTTTATCACACACAGGTCAAACCTCGTTAGATTCAAACTTTATACACGATCATAATAAACAGATAGACTTTGTTTTATCGAAATCCACCTATAATAAACCATTTTTTGGTACTGAACTTTTCAATAATTTCATAATTTCGAAACTTGACTAATTATGAGATTTATAATAACGAGATTTAACCTTTATATGTACATATATATTGCAAGTCATTCTCAATAAGTATGAAAAAATTCATCATTCACATAGATTTGAAGTTATTTATTGAAATTCTGTGAGAATTACTTGTTGTAAATATTTATATGTCGAGCCTATTGATTTTTTTAAAAAAAAAAAAAGTGTGTTGTAGTATGTGTTATATGTCAGCTCCAAGCTACTTGATGGCTTGGCGAATATTGGTCCAGATGGCCAATATGTGTCAAGTCATATATCGACTAACTAATACGATGAGATTTATGCCACACATCGTCAATTAAAATGTCCACCAAGCCATTGTATTAGCTTGGAGCCGGTTCAAGAATAGCTTTCATTGTTTACTTGTGTTAACTCTTAGGATAATTTCAATAAATATTAATCATTTTAGGATATATTTGCGATCAGACGATCAAAAACGTTACCTGAATTAATCCCCGACTGGCCAAAATTGATGGAGGCTGTTAAAATAAAGGTTCGACCTTCTAAATAAAAAAGCTGGATTGTCTCGATGCGAGCTTATAGTCAAATCATTATTATTCAAAATTTGCAAAAAAATGATGTATACAATTATGAAATATGAGTTTTATCAATGATGCGGCTAAAAGCTTTCTCAGAGATTTAAATAAGGTGTTTGAATAAACAAACTTAATGAATAATTTATAAAAAAAAAGTATGTAAAACTTTACACATTTAAAAGAAATGCAAATAGTTTTGTTTCACGATGGAATAGTGCTCAAAATTTCAATGTAATTTTACAAGCACTATCTATGAGAGATTCGCAATAAAACTATTTTTTTTAAATGCGCATAATGCTAAAAAATGTTTGATCAATATCGACCTCTCTATCTCTGCAAAATTCTAATCAATATTATTAATATATATTGTATTAATCAAATCATTCGCAGACACAGAAAGGTCGATATTATAATTAATATATGCTGAATGCATAATAAACAAACAAATAAACTAAACTAAATAAAATTTGGCATTCATTAAAACAAAGGCCTCCATTAATGCTTATTTATTCATATAAATTCAGTATTTCCTCTAAGATCATTGTCGTATATTTCCGCAAAGCCCATTATCATGAAATCAGCACCATATAGGTAAGTGAAACTAGCATTTATTATAAAACTTTGTATAGTTTTTTATTATTACACTGTACCAAAATATTAGAGGAAAAATTGATCAGACTCACGTAACTGTATCTCATGTAATAAATATTTTCGATAACCATTAATTATCCACATACTCATAAATTATTCGATCAAGATGGCAGAAGTTTTAAAGTAACCGATTTTTTTTAGCATAAATCATTTTTTTTTATTTGCTCTTAACTCGATCAACCCTAATACATTTTTTTTTTGTTTAAATTACAAGTTTGATGGTTTACTATTGAATGAAAGGTTTTACATTTTTTCTTTAATGCGAATGATTCTCATTTTAATATTTAAAACAATAAGGTTGTGAACATAATTTATATAACAAGAAATGCTTAAATGCTGCGTAGTTTTGATTGAATCAATTATTTTAGACAATTTAAAGATATCGAATAAATTTAAATATTTATTAGGCATTATTAATTAAATATTTTATGAATGCTTTTTTTTAAATACGAGCTGTATTGTATTATGTAATATTACTATATATTTTATTTATTTTATATATATATATATTATGATTATATTATGGAGCTATATGTGCTCTAGATACATAAGCCAAAATTGAGCTTCTTTGAATGATGCATGTATTATATATTTTTAAGTTATTTGAAACTATGTGAATGTTTTTAATTTTAAGTATTATTATATTTTATGAATTATTGTCAATGAAATATTTATAGTTTACCAGGTGAAAATTTACAAGAATTCTGAATATAATCATATTAGTAAGTTGTTATGATCCAATTAGTTTGGATGTGTCTATGTAATAATTATTCTTATATAGAAAAAAACATATTTTATTGGAGATTAGATCCGATTATGGTTGTAAGTGTTTAATATATAATATAATAATACACCTGAAAGCATAATAGGGCAATATCAAAACAAATGAATGATTAATATTATCATTCAAAATTATATTGATTCATTTTTTTTTTTCAAAATAAAAGAATGCTTATTTTAATAGTATTAAATCAGTACGTGTTCTTCGTGGAGTGAATACTATTAAGAGTGAATCAAGATGAATTGGGCATTCGATTGGGCCTGTAGACAGATAAATCATTTCAGGGTAATTTAAATGATGCATTTTATAGATAAATAATATGTAATCGCACTCATTGGGTATGAAAAACGATTGTTATTGATCGAGACGCCATTGTTGCGGATGTATATCATTTTGCATTGATTTTCTAGAGGACATCGGTAACACGGAGGCCATCGTTGGCAGAACTAATTCCAGACTGGCCGACCCTACACTCGTTTCGTCGCGACGAGGTCTGATTTCCATTACCGAAATGTACAAATGGATGCCAAACTATTGCACAATACTGTTATGTGTACGATTTTCATCGGCATCGAAATGCATTTTGTTAGTGTAACACGCACCGTTGCACTACTCTATCACAGCAAGCAACATCTTTATGATCTCTTCACATTCCTATTTCTGTGATGAAAATATAATTGTCTGCAATTCTTTATTCTGCGCACAATTTATTTTATATTTTATAGGAACGCACAATTTTCTATCATATTTATCTGCGGAGCATGAGGATCTATTGTCGTCACCACTTTCTCTACGTGTATGCACATACTTTCTATGAACACTGATCTCTTATTTTTATATAAATGTTCAAATCATAAAAATAATTTATGTTAAAATATTGGGTATAAAATTTATATTTTTTATTGAGAATTTATAAAAAAAATTGATGTATTTTTAATATTCACGCAATTTCGTATGTATGGCACTACACTTACATATACAGAATGTCCTGATATTGATTCAATATATTCAAATTATTATTCATAAAATTCAGTATCGGGATAACTGTATAGAAATACAATATTAGCATGGTTATTTAAAAATCTGTGTATATATCGAATTTTTTTTTAATAAAATCGATTGATTTTTAATGATTGGCTTAATTATATCCATATAAATGTTAAAAATGGATATGTATACTATTTATTTATTGATAAATAAATTATGTGTAATAGTTTAAACTGTCACAATCAATCACTAATGTTATGCTTTTGGCTGCTTTTCTTTTTTCTGTATTATAGAAGGTAGACAGCTTCTTGAAACCACTTGTCGATAGATTCGCCAAAGAAGGAAAGGATAAAAAAGTCGTATTCGACTGCAATTTCAGCAAACCGAACTCTAAACCCAAATGGTACTTCCGCAAAGACGTACGTATATATTTATTTATTTTTTATATATAAGGGATACTCAACGAAAATGGCTTATTTTGAAATAAAAAGGCTACAACTTTATTCCCATATCCTTTTAGTCCTAATATCTTTTTAGTAATTTTATTATGCCTAAAATATCTTTTGATTTGGATGAACAATACATATTGAGATCTGTTTTCACTTTGAGTTGTTATATTTAAATATTTTGGATTCTTTATCCACGTTCTAGCTTATCACTACAGAACTGTACCGTTATTGTCTGACCATAATTAAGAATGTTATTATGATTAATTTCTTTTCAATCCTATCATACAGACCAAAGGTACCTTATGGACAGTTAGTTTAAGTTTCGGGGTTGCCAGTGGTACCTGTTCTTAAGAAAGCCACTGTTTTGGTGACATCGGTTCGAGTACATAATCCAATTCTCAACCCCTATCACAAGATGTAGAAGAAATGTTAATTGTATTAATTCTTGACACGTTCAAACCTGTTTATAAATCCTTTTTATAAATTATTCCAATTATTTTTAAATGTTCTTGAACTTTAGACTAGGTATCCTAAACTTTTACCAAGATAGACCCCTTTTAACTAAATAATTTTCTTCCAGACCCCCTTAGATTTTTTTCTATAATCTACAGCTGCGATATTTTGTTGGCCAGCGGAGCGGAGCTCTTTGTATGCATCGTATAACACGGTCATATGGTTCCACATAAAACGTGGTGTAATACAAATCCGTGTTATACGAGGTTTGAAGTTCATACAAAAATAGTTTTTGCGTTCCAAAAAATATCGTAGTTAGTTAATTTCCCTTAGTTTTTTTATTTAACAATCGAAAAAATATACACTTACATATTTTCTGAAAAACGTGAATAACATTATATATGATGTAATATTCTGAAATTTCAAAATCGAATTCTGAAGTCAAGTTTTTAGAAGATTCTATGTCAGTCGATGCAATTTCTCCTTGATTTTTTGTATTATGTAGTGAGAATCGCTTCTTAAAATTTTCAAACCATCCTTTACTAGCAGGAAAATTGTGATTCTTTACCTTTAGATGACGATTGTTCAGTTATTTTTTTTAAATTATCATATTTTGTTCTATCATTTCAAATTGCACTAAAATTTTTAGTGAAAATTTTCTTTAATAAATTAACATTTAAAACGTTTTTTTAAATAAAAGTCTAATCTTTATGTTAATTTCTTTCTAAATTTTTATAAGGGTACATAGATATTTCATTATTTAAAGTTTAATCATAATGTGCCTGATAAAAGAAAAAAGAAAAAATATTTTTTTTTTCCATATTCCTCCTTAAAGCGAGTTGCGGTCTGTCGATCCTTTCTCGCGATCTGATAAATTTTGGACACTGGAGAGTAGGGAATTTTGGGAGCGGAGAGATTAGGGTAATGTTGGAACGGCTTTATTACCGCGTTGCAGTTCCCCGCTTAAGTTTATGGGTGTAATACCCTATATTGAAAGAATAAATAAAAAAAAGAATAATAATAAAATAAAGAAAAACTATATAAATCAAATTGAAATCTAAATCTCTAAAAAATATCAAAATCTACCGAATCTAATTTACTATCTCGATACAATCCTAAATCTTACAGTTTAATCAAGACCACTACAAGTACTATTCACAAATACTATTTTAGCTAAATAGTAAGAATTACGATCGGTACTACAGGCAACTAATATTATAGGAGAGTCCTAATATACACCTGGAATACTTGATACCCTTTTTAATAGAATTTCCATAGGGGGTCTACCTGGACTCAATTGGGAATCCATGCTCGAGACTAAGAGTATACGACCGCATATGCCATTTGTAGAATAGATTTTATAGAATTTGCTTCAACTTCAATCCGTAAAACCTCATTTTCCTCTTACATTGAACTCTCTCTTTGAGGTTTATTTCATAGGTCAAAATTTACAATTTGAAATTGTTTGAACCATTTCTGACACAGTAAATAACCCTTTTTTGCCGCCATCGTTGCAGTAGTTTTTTGTTGAAATTTGTAAAAATTACTTATCAGGCACAAATCCTTTCATTTCAAACCGGGTGCAGAAAAAATGTATTTTTTTTAAGTTGGGCTTTAAATATCAACTAACCAATAGCGGGGAAAAAACTCCATTTTCGTCGTTTACCCCTTATATAATATTATGTTTAATATAATATTACCGATATAATCCCATTTTATATAACAGGAGCTCTTTGCCGGTTCAAAATATAAATTCAAAAATGAAGAGGATTCATACCAACTCATCATTTTTGGTCCGAAAGTCGAAGACACTGGAAAGTATACGATTGAAATCGGAGGAGTCACTTGCACAGCTTTCCTCAACGTCGAAGGTATCAATTTGAAAAACAATAATAATTGTATTATATAACTATTGTTAACGAAAAAAATATTTTCAGAACCTGATCCGGTGTATGCTTTCACTAAACAGCTGGCCAAAAGGACAGAAGGATTCGCCAATCATGAAACAAATATGGAATGTACCGTCAGCAACAGCATGGCTATTGTTGGATGGTACAGAGACGAGAAAAAGCTCGAGGACGGCGATCTTTACAGCATATCGAAGGATTTGTCCGGAATATGCAGACTGATGATGAAAAATCCCGAACTCTCCGACTGCGGCAATTATTCATGTAGGATAGAGAAGCAAAATGAAAAGACTGAAACAGTTGTCTCTATTATCGGTATGATTAATCATATTTATATATATTTTTTTATATCATATTATTATTTTAATATTTTTTTTGCAGAATATCCATATAAATTCACCAAGGTACTGAAATCCATGCAACATATTGAGAAGGAAACTATCACGTTGCATTGCGAGCTTGACGATGCCGGCGGTGAAGTTAAATGGTTAATTTATTTATAATTTAAAACAAGATTAGCGTTAATGTATGGTGTATATGCAACATTTTTGTTATTATTTCAGGTTTAAGGGCACTGAAGAAGTTAAGCCCGATAAACGTGTTACGGTAGTTAAAGATGGCAGGAAAAGAAAGTTGGTTATTAAAGATGCCAAGGTTACCGATGCTGGCCAATACTCATGCGTCAGCAATGCTGACAAAACTGAATGCGAACTTATTATCAATTGTCAGTCATTTTTTAATATAATTACGTAAAATACATTCGTATTAATTGATTTATTATAATATGTTATTGTTTTCGATTGTAGATTCGAACAGATTTAATAAGAAATTGAAGGACACCGAGGGCATTGAGCGCGAAAAGATTGTTCTCGATGTTGAGCTTCAAGATCAAACAGCCGACGCCGTATGGTCGTTCAATGGCCAACCCGTTGTGCCATCTGATAGGTATGATCATATAGTAAAATTTGTTAAATGCTATATAATAATATTTATCTTATTTATTATTATTAAGGGTTGAGATTAAGAATCTTGGCGGAGGTAAACATCAATTGATCTTCAATAAGTTAGACATGGAAGACGAAGGCGAAATTACTTGCGAGTCTGGTAAACTCAGCAGCTCTTGCAAACTCACGGTGAAGAAGGGCGAATCCAAGCCTACTTTGGAATGTCCTGATGAATATGCCGGACCTTGCGATAGGCCATTCGTCATTGAGGTGCCATACAAGGGTAATGCATTTTTATATTATACTTTATTATATTATAATAATATAAGTAAATCATTGATGTATATTTTTTTTAAATTAAAGTTACCGGAACTAGAATCACACCGATAGAGGCTAAGCTGTTGAAGGACGGAAAACCATTACCTCTTAAGGAAGTGGAAGTACTCATTGAAAATGAAAAGATTGTATTCAAAATTAAGAAACCAACTCGCGATCAATCCGGACAGTACCAAATCAAACTTAGCAACGGACAAGGAGAAGACTCGAAGAACGTCAAACTCAACATGCAGAGTCAGTGTCAATTTTAAATCCAATGAACCCACAATATCGAATGTGTAATTCTATTTTATTTTAATGTATTTCAGATGTACCGACACCACCTCAAAATATTGATGTCGTGGATGTTAGGCAGACTTCTTGCACTGTGACTTGGAAGGTGCCTCAAGACGATGGAGGTTCAAGTATCATCAAATATATTCTTGAGAGACAGGTATTTATTCGGATGCATAATATTGAATTAGGATTTGTTTGCTATTGATATATTAATAAATGTGAATTTAAAGGATATGTCACTGAAAGCTGGATGGGATAACGTCGCTGAAGTTCCAGCCGGTCAACCTACCACATATAAAGTCGACGATCTTGTTGCTAAGAAAACTTACAAATTCCGTATAAGGGCTATCAATAAGTTGGGCTCCAGTGAACCTGGATTGTTTGGCAAGCCAGTACTTGCTAAAGATCCATGGGGTATGTGAATATATTATTAGCATTCGATCATTAATACTTTGAGTTGATTTTAATTATATATTTTAATCATTAGACGAACCATCTAAGCCTAAGGATGTCGAACTCACTGATTGGGATAAGGATCATGCAGATATCAAATGGAAAAAGCCCGATAGCGATGGAGGTGCTCCGATTACCGGATACGTTATCGAATATAAGGTATTTTTTTATTTTTATTTTGGAATTAAAATATAACGATGTATACATGTTATTATTTGTTGTTTATAGGAGAAGTTTGGCAAAGAATGGGTCACAGGTGTTGAAGTTGGTCCCGAGTGCACTGCTGCAACTCAAGATGGCCTCAAGGAGGGAAATACCTATGAGTTCAGAGTGCGTGCTATCAACAGAGCCGGACCTGGTGAACCAAGCGATGCCACTAAACCTATCATCGCCAAGTGCAGATTCGGTATGTATTTCAATTTTTAAATTAGTTTGATACATCATCATCATCATAATATCTCATTCTGATTATTTTTTTCAGTCAAGCCTTTCATTGTTGGAGATGGTTTGCAGAATATGATTATCAAAAAGGGACAAGTCATCGTGTATGACATTAAGTATGGAGGTGAACCCGAGCCAGAAGTTGTATGGAAGAGGGGAGACACCGTTCTCGTTGATGATGACGATAGGTACAATTAAATTCCGAATATTGATCATCGGATATATTAAAGTATTAAATAAATTATTAATACTATTTTTTTTTTTTTAGGATTACTATCGATAAATATGAACGCAACACTGTACTAACAGTCAGACGAACTCTTCGTCCCGACAGCGGAAAGTACAAATTGATTTTGTCCAATACATCAGGCGTATGCGAAGGAGTTGCTGACGTCGTTGTTTTGGGTATGTTGTAGAATTTATTTATTATTTTATAAAAAAAAACGAATCGTGGCTTAATCGTTTATTATTTTATAGATAAACCAAATAGGCCGAACGGTCCATTGGAAGTTGAAGAAATCAGAGCCGAAAGAGCCACTGTTAAATGGAAGAAACCCGACGATTGGCAAGGTTCGGACATCACTGGATATGTATTGGAAAAGATGGACATGGTAATTATATAAACGATTTCATTTATATTATTAAAATTATATAAATATATACTTTAATTTATATTGCGATTTAGGATACCGGAAACTGGGTACCTGCTGGCGAAGTTGGTCCAGATAAGAACGAGTTCACCATCAAGGGCTTGACTCCCAATAAGAAATACAAGTTCAGAGTACGCGCCGTCAATAAGGAAGGAGAATCAGATCCGTTAGAGACAACTGATGCCATAACGGCAAGAAATCCTTATGGTAAATATATTGATTTTTAATATTTAAATCAGAATATTTCATATATAATTTTTAATTAATATTTACAGATCCGCCTGGTCCACCAAGCAAACCAGTCATTGCTGATTATGACAATGTCAGCGTATCTCTGACATGGACAGCTCCAGCTAATGATGGTGGAAGACCAATCACCGGATACGTTGTTGAAATCAAAGACAAATTCTCTATTGATTGGATCGAGGTTACTAGATGATTAAAATATGAATATCATTAAAATCAGAATAATATGTACTGATTTAATATATTATTTTTATTAGGTTGTCAAAACCACTGACAATAAGGCAGAATATAAGGTGGAAAATTTGAAGGAGAAGATGATATATCAATTCAGAGTGAGAGGTATTAATAAAGCTGGCATTGGTGAGGCATCAGTTCCTACCGACAACCATCTCTGCAAGCACAGGAATCGTATGTTCATATTAATATATATTTTTGAAAATATTAATAATGTTATAAATGTAATATTTATTTTATTCGTTTTATATTATTTTAGTGAAACCTCGCATTGACAGAACAACATTCAAATCTATCATCATTAAAGCAGGAAGAACACACAAATGGTCTGTGGATGTAACCGGTGAACCACCACCAGATATGATATGGTATTTATACTACTCATATTTTAGTAAATTGTATTGATTGTAGAATATTATAAAGGTTAATGTGATTATAGGTCATGGCGTGAAAATATTAAACTTGTTACAACTGAACGTATCAAGATACTTAACACAGATTACCATACAGAGTTCACGATTGTAAACGCTGTAAGGCGCGACACTGGAAAATATACACTTTTGGCAGAGAACTGCAACGGAAAAGATACCGAAACCGTGGAACTGACAGTTCTAGGCAAGCCATCAGCTCCTAAAGGTAAGTTATTATATTATAATATATCCCTCTTTGTTGGATATTTGTTTATGAAAAATTATAACATTTTTTGTTTACGCGTATAGGTCCATTGAAAGTTTTGGATATAACAGCCAAATCTTGTAAAGTGGCATGGGAGAAACCCGACGATGATGGCGGTTGTCCGATCAAAGAATACGAAGTTGAGAAAATGGACGTCGCTACCGGAAAATGGGTTCGTGTCGGCAAGTATGTACATTTCTTTATTATCAATTATTTATATAATAATGAGATGTCTTATTTTATATACAAATCACTGTTTTATTGTTTGATAGGATACCTGGAGATAGACCGAGACTCGAGATGGAAATACCTGGATTGAATCCTGGATCAGAATATAAATTTAGAGTTACCGCGTGTAACGAAGAAGGTGATTCGGATCCTCTTGAATCGGAAAGAGGAATTATTGCCAAGAATCCCTATGGTTAGTCGGTTTTTAATTTAATGACGTTTAAGTAATAAAAATACATTATTTATCGTTTTTTTCTTCTTCTTCAGATATTTCTGATAAGCCAGGAAATGTGGTGGTTGCCGATCACGATAATTCCAGTGTTGAACTCAAATGGGATCCTCCTAAATCAGATGGAGGAGCTCCAATCGAAAAATACATTATTCAAAAGAGACGCAAAGATTCGCCCGATTGGGAAAGCGCCGGAGAAGTACCCGGTACTCAAAATTCTGGCAAGGTAGGAGATCTACCAGAAGGCAGTGAATACGAGTTCAGAGTAATCGCTGTTAACAAGGCAGGTCCTAGCTCTCCTTCCGATCCTACCAAAATGCAGATGATCAGACATAAATCACGTAAGAATAATTTAATACACTAAAATAATAATAATATATGTAATATTTTGGTCTTATATAATATGGTTATTTTATTAGTGAAACCACGCATTGATCGCACCAACTTGAAGAGCTTGACAGTAAGGAGGGGTAAACCAATATTCTTTGATGTCAACATTAAGGGTGAACCAGCGCCTAAAGTACAATGGTTCCAAAAGTGGAAGAACGAAGACAAAGAAGTATGTATTATAATAATCATTATTTATAATTTAATGGTATACATTTACTATAATCATTCGCTATTTATAGGTTACCACAAAAGATAATGTTCAAGTTATCAATGTTGATTATAACACCAAATTAGACATCAAAGAGTCCCTGCGTGGAAATTCAGGAATTTATCGTATCGTTGCTACCAACGAACATGGCAAAGATGAAGCCGAAGTCGAAGTCACAGTACTCTCGTCTCCAGGCAAACCTACTGGTCCATTGAAAGTTAGCGACGTTACTAAATCAGGATGTAAACTATCGTGGAAGAAACCTGAAGATGATGGAGGCAAGCCAATCACTGGATACGTTGTTGAGAAGCTTAACAAAGCAACTGGACGATGGGTACCGGTGGGCAAAACTACAGATCCAGAAATGGAAGTGAAGGGATTGCAAGAAGGCGAAGAGTACGAATTCAGAGTGAAGGCCGTCAATGAGGAAGGCGAATCTGAACCTCTCAAGACTGAGGGATCCATCATCGCCAAGAATCCATTCGGTAAATATTATATATGACTCAATCTTATCTCAAAATGTGAACAGTATAAAAATAGATTCATTTTATGCAGATATTCCTGGAAAACCATCTGTACCTACTATTGAAGACTGGGATGTGGATCGTGTGGATCTGAAATGGGAAGCTCCCAAAAACAATGGAGGTGCACCGATTACTGGTTATGTCATTGAAAAGAAAGACAAATTCGGTACCTGGCAGGAGGCTCTAACGACTACGGTAAGGATTAGGACCATAAAATACTGAATTATTTTTATTCAGATTGTATAAATAAATATGTAAATAATTTTATAGACTCCTGAGTGCAAAGCTCGCGTCCCGGATCTAAAAGAAGGCAATGTCTACCAGTTCAGAGTACGAGCAGTTAACAAAGCTGGTCCAGGTGAACCTGGTGATGCCACAAATCCACACACAGCCAAGGCCAGATTCTGTAAGATTTTATATTGATATAAATATAATTATAATATAAAATATGTAATAAATACTTTATGTACATATACAGTGAAACCTCTCATCAATCGCGATAAGATGCAACAGATCAGAGTACGTGCTGGTACGCTAGTCAAATTGGATGTTGACATCAAGGGTGAACCCCCACCAACCAAAACATGGACTTTTGCTACTAAAGTCCTCGAGAACACGCTGAATCTTAAGATTGAAAACGAGGATTATAACACGAAATTGCAAATAACAGACACGTGCTGGAAATATACGGGAATTTACACCCTCAGAGCTGAAAACACTTCAGGATTTGATGAAGCTACAGTGGAGGTTATCATTTTGGGTAAGGTTTATATTTAAATCATTTGACATAAATTAATCAATGTGAACTATTTTTTTAATATTTCATATTTTGATAGATAAACCCGGCAAGCCCGAAGGACCACTCGAAGTGTCCGATGTTCATAAGGAAGGATGCAAGCTCAAATGGAAGAAGCCCAAACACACCGGCGGCCTTCCTCTGAGCATGTATGTTTTGGAAAAAATGGACACTGCAACTGGAAAATGGACACCAGCTGGCTCAGTCGATCCAGAAAAGACCGAAGCAAATGTTACTGGTATATTCTTATATTTTTAACGTTATATTTTATTTTTGAAATATTATTAAAATTAAAATTCATTCATACTTTAGGCTTGGAACCAAATCATACATACCAATTCCGCGTTAAGGCTGTAAATGAAGAGGGCGAATCCGAACCATTGGAAACTGATTCTTCCACTGTTGCCAAAAATCCGTACGATGCACCTACTCCTCCCGGACTACCCGATATTGTGGACTGGGACGAGACAATGGTTAAGCTCAAGTGGGAACCACCAATTCGCGATAATGGTGCTCCTATCACCGGATACATCATTGAGATGATGGACAAATTTAGAGGCGAATTCGTAAAGGTTGGATTAAAATTAAAAAATATAATATTAAATGTTGTTTTTCATACCAATATTAATATGCCTAAAATCATTTTCAGGCTGCTGAAGTACAAGGAAATATTTGCCAAGGAACTGTGCCAAAACTAGAAGAAGGAAATCAGTATCAATTTAGAGTACGTGCTGTTAATAAAGCTGGACCATCAGAACCATCAGAACAGACCAATTGGCATACGGCTAAAGCACGATATTGTATGCATTTTACCTCATTCATATTTTTTAAATTATTGAATTTATAATTTAAATTTCGAATTATTTTTTCAGTGAAGCCGCGTATTGATCGTACTAACTTACAGCAAACGACAGTAAAGGCTGGATTGCCACTGTTGTTGGACGTTAAAATTATTGGTGAACCACCACCAAAGGTTTCCTGGTTCTTTGGAGGAAAAGAAATTGTAACCGACGATCAAATTCGCATTGATAACATCGATTACAATACCAAATTCCTTATTATGCGTAGCAAGCGCCTTAATTCAGGAAAGTATACAATCAAAGCTAAGAATGAAGTAGGAGAAGATGAAGCCGAAGTAGAGATCATCGTAATGGGTAAGATTTTATAATCACGATTAATGTCAGTAATTAATAAATGAGTGCGTAATTATATGTTGTTTATGTGACATTTTAGGCAAACCATCGAAGCCCAAAGGTCCATTGGAAGTGGCAGATGTTACTAAAAATGGTTGTCTTCTATCTTGGAAGAAACCTGATGACGATGGCGGTAGTCCAATTGAATATTATGAAATTGAAAAAATGGATCCGCTCACCGGCCAATGGGTACCTTGCGGTACAAGCAAGGAGCCGAAGGTAAATTTAAATATTTTTTACATTAAAGATTATATTTAAATTAGTTAGGAATAGAATTTAATGTAATTTAATTTATAGGCACAAGTCGGAGGACTACAGGAAGGAAAACAATACAAATTCAGAGTTAAGGCAGTCAATAAAGAAGGCGAATCTGAGGAATTAGAAACAGAGAAGCCAATCACAGCTAAGAATCCATTCGGTATGTATTCAAAGAATATCAAATTATTCAAACAACTCGATTAGAGCAATGTTATTTATTTTAAATATATTTTTCATCAGATGAACCCGGAAAGCCTGGTCGTCCTGAACTTAAAAACTGGGATAAGGACTTCGTTGATTTGGAATGGTCTCCACCTAAAAGCGATGGCGGTGCACCTATCACCGGATACGTTATCCAGAAAAGGGAAAAGGGAGGAAGAACATGGCAAGATTGCGCTAAAACTACTGGAGATAGGCCTGCCGCTAAAGTTACAGACGTTGAAGAGGGTCACGAATACGAGTTCCGCGTTATTGCAGTTAACAAGGCTGGACCCAGTGAGCCCAGTGACCACTCAAAATCCGTTGTGTGCAAACCAAGATTCTGTACGTATCAATTTTTATTTATAATATAATATAATAAAAATATATTATTACAATAATATTTTTTTTATTAATTACAGTGGCTCCAAAGATCGATCGCAAAAATCTCCAAAAGAAGACTGTTCGCTCTGGCGAGACTCTGAGAATGGAAGCCGATGTGAAAGGAGAGCCTGAACCCAAGATCACGTGGACATTGAAGGGACAAGTATTGCAGAATAATGAACAAATCAAAATTGTAAACGAAGAGTACAAGACATTATTCGTGTTCCAAAAAATGAAGAGAGTCGACACTGGCACATACATTGTAACCGCTAAAAACGATTCTGGCACAGATACTGTTGAAGTAGAAGTGATTGTGGTTAGCAAACCTGCTAAGCCTAAAGGCCCACTGAAGGTATCTGACGTTAAAGCCGATGGTTGCAAACTTAAATGGGAGAAACCTGAAGACGATGGCGGTGAACCTATCGAAAGCTATGTTGTTGAACGTATGGATACAGAATCTGGACGATGGGTGCCAGTATGCACAACTAAAGATCCCGAATGTGATGTCACTGGCTTGAACGAAGGAAAGGATTACATGTTTAGAGTCAAAGCTGTAAATTCTGAAGGCGAATCTGAACCATTGGTTACGGAATCAGCCACAACAGCGAAGAATCCATTCGGTAAATAATAATGATTAGTTTTAATCAACAGTGTAATGTGACGTCTCATTAATTTCATTCATTTATATTTAGACGAGCCCGATGCGCCTGGTAAACCCGACATCAAGGATTGGTCTAAGAATCATGTCGACCTTAAATGGGATAAACCGACAAGTGATGGAGGTGCTCCTATTACTGGATATGTTATCGAGAAGAAGGAGAGAGACTCCGGAAAATGGATCAAGGCCGTCGAAGTCAGTTTCAGATAAATTTTATCCCATTTCTGCATGTGTTAATTCATTAAATAATGATTCTTTTGTTTTTAGATTACCGGACCTAAATGCGAGGCTAAAGTACCCGATTTAGTTGAAGGTAAAACATATCAATTCAGAGTCAAAGCTGTGAATAAAGCCGGACAATCTAAACCCTCTGCACCAACAGATAATCATCTGGCAAAGGATAGATTTGGTTAGTTAAATAGAAGTTACATCGAATTTGTATTATTATCTTTTGTTAATAATTGTATTATTATTTTTAGCCGCTCCCAAGATTGACAGAACTAATATGCGCGATATTACGATCAAGGCAGGAAATCTCATCAGGTTGGACATTAAAGTCAGTGGAGAACCTCCTGCGACCAAGACATGGTAATTTAGATTTTTATGTATCGATTTTATATAAAGTTGACAATCATTTATAAATGCTAATTTTACATTTTTAGGTTCCAAAATAAGGCTCGTCTTGAATCTGGTCCAGACTTCACTATTGATACCGAAGATTACAAGATTAAGTTGTCAGTATCGGTTGCATCCAGAAAACATTCTGGTACATTAGTTCTGAAGGCTGAAAATAGCTCAGGTAAAGACGAAGCACAAATTGAGGTAATCGTTCTCGATGTACCTGGCAAACCCGAAGGACCTCTCAAGGTAAATTGGATTAACGATAAATTATACTTGTTTTATTGTTTTTATTTTATTATTCATTTTTATTTTCGTTAATAGATTAGTGATATTCATAAGGAGGGATGCACACTCAAATGGAATCCGCCACTAGACGATGGTGGAGCTCCATTAGATCATTACTTGGTAGAAAAAATGGATACGGAAACTGGACGCTGGCTTCCAGCCGCAAAGGTTAAAGATCCTAAAGCCGAAATTGCCAACCTCGTCCCCGGCCAAGAATACAAATTCAGAGTATCCGCTGTTAACACCGAAGGTGTATCTGAGCCATTGGATGCTGATCACTCTATCATTGCTAAGAATCCATTCGGTAATTAGAATTTAATAAAATTATTGTTTTTATTGAAATAAATTCTAATTATTATTCGTATTTATAGATGAGCCTGGAGCACCTGGTACACCAGATGTCGTCGATTGGGACAAGGATAAGGTAGACCTTAAATGGACAAAGCCATTGAAAGACGGAGGTTCACCAATCACCGGATACGTTATTGAAAAACGAGAAAAGGGCACCGGAAAATGGATTAAAGCAGCTGAGGTATGTTAATATTCTATCACGTGTTTAAATAACAAATATTGTTAAATTAATATATATTTTTTTTAAAGGTTGGACCCGATGACAATGAAAAAGCCACTGTTCCTAATCTGGAAGAGGGTCTTGAATACGAGTTCCGCGTTAAAGCTGTCAATGCTGCTGGACCAGGAGAGCCAAGTGAAGCATCAAAGGGAGTTGTAACCAAATCCAGACGATGTAATTTAATTTTTTTAAATATAATTTAAACACAAATCGTTGAATTTGTAAACATTATTGTTGTAATCTGCTTTCAGTGGCTCCTAAGATTGATAGGCGTTGCCTGCGCACTATTAAAGTACGCGAAGGTGAACCTATCTTACTTGATGTTAAGGTATCTGGAGAGCCTCCACCAGATTGTTCATGGACACTTAACAATAAGAGTGTTTCATCAATAATCAGTGAGTATATAAAGATCATCTAAGCATATTCCATTTATATAACTATATTTTATAATATATATTTTTTTATTATTAGTTATCAATGTTCCGTATATGACTAAGTATAATAATGACAATCCTAAGAGGAAGGAATCTGGAACTTATAAAATCAGCGCTAGCAACAAGTTCGGTCAAGATACTGCTGAAGTAGAAATCATAATTACATGTAAGGCTCAAAATTTATTTGTGTTAATTCATTACTCGATCGATTAATATATTATATATTATTTTACAGCCAAACCCGATAAACCAGAAGGTCCATTGGAAGTATCTGACATCCACAAAGAAGGATGCACGCTTAAATGGAATAAGCCAAAGGACGATGGAGGTGAACCGATTGAGGGTTATTTGGTGGAAAAATACGATCCAGAAACTGGCACATGGATACCAGTTGGAAAAACTGCTGGAAATGTACCTGAAATGAAGGTAATCTTAGTTTATTTTATCTATTTTTATAATTGTTTTTGGATGAATAATTAAATGTGTTTTTGATAGGTTGATGGATTAATTCCTGGACATGAATATAAATTCCGCGTTAAAGCCTTGAATAAGGAAGGAGAGTCTGAGCCTTTGGAAACATTGGGATCCATCATTGCCAAAGATCCATTCAGTAAGCATACATTATATTATACATTATTTTTACGTTATTTTTTTTAGTTGTGAGAAAATCATATTTATAAATCACTATGTATTTACAGCTAATCCAGATACACCTGGACAACCTATTCCAGACGATTGGTCTGCAAATCATGTGGATCTCAAATGGGAACCACCAATATCAGATGGAGGATCACCAATCACTGGATATATCATTGAAAAGAAGGATAAATACAGTCCAATGTGGGAGAAGGCTTGCGAAACTCATTCCGACAAACCTACTGGCACCGTTAATGGGTAACAATATTAACCAGATGCATATTCAGATAAATATGTTTAAAATATATTATTAATGATTGTTTTCGTTCTTCGTTTTAGCTTGATCGAAGGAAATGAATATCAATTCCGCGTCATCGCTGTGAACAAAGCTGGACAGAGTAAACCATCCGAAGCCAGCAAGAACTTCATTGCCAAACCACGCTTCCTGGCTCCCAAGATCGACAGGCGCAATCTTCGCGACGTCACGATTTCTGCTGGATCAACACTCAAATTCGATGTTGCCATCATTGGTGAACCACCACCAACGGTTGAATGGCGTTATCAAAATATGCCTCTGAGGTATGTTGCATCACACACTAACGGTTTATTATTATAAAATATTATAAATGATTAATTATGCGTTTTTCTCATTTTTAGATCATCTAAGGCTGTTCAAATAGATAATGTCGATTATAATACGAAATTGACAATTAGGCCAGTACAGCGTGGAGATTCTGGTGAATATCAATTGACCGCCACAAACTCCAGCGGTAAAGATCAAGTAACAGTCTTAGTAACTGTCACTGATAAGCCAATGAAACCGGAAGGCCCACTTGCTGTAAGTCTTCTCTAATACTTATAATCAAATATATTTTTTTGAGAATTTATTTACAAATCTTTTTTTATTATATAAAATAGGTAAGTGACATACATAAGGATGGATGCACATTGAAATGGAAACGTCCCAAGGATGATGGAGGTTCCCCCATTGAATATTACCAAGTCGACAAACTGGATACTGAAACTGGATGCTGGGTGCCATGTGCTAGAGCTGCTGAACCCAGTAATTATATACAATATAATAAAACTATGCGCTTTAAATATATATTTTATTTGATAATTAATTGATATATCTTTTTTTCAGAATGCGATCTTGCTGGATTGACACCAGGAAAAGAATATATGTTCAGAGTATCCGCTGTTAATTCTGAGGGCGAATCTGAACCTCTCGTGACAACAGAGGCAATCATTGCAAAGAATCCCTTCGACGAACCTGGTAATAATAATAGAAACTTAAATAAACTATATCATTTTAATAGTACGGTAATAAATATTAATAATTGATTTCATTTTTAAAGGTGCGCCCGGATTACCATCCGTCACCGATTGGGACAAAGATCATGTTGACCTCAAATGGACTCCACCCAAGAGCGATGGCGGAGCTCCAATCACTGGATATATTGTTGAAAAGAAAGATAAATACGGACAATGGGAAAAGGCGGTAGAAGTTCCCGGGGATAAATTAGATTGCACTGTTCCCGATTTGATTGAAGGACAAACATATGAATTCAGAGTTCGTGCTGTGAACAAAGCCGGACCTGGAGAGCCAAGCGAATGCACTCACCCCGTAACTGCTAAGCCCAGAAATATGGCACCTAAAATTGACCGCACCAACTTGGAGCCCATTAAAATCAGAGCCGGCCAGAAATTCGGTTATGATGTCAAGGTGTCTGGTGAACCCATTCCTGAAACTAAATGGTTCTTGGGCAAAAGAGAAGTCAAATCTGGAGGCGAAGTCAAAGTACAACACTCTGATTACAATACGAAGTTGAATTGTAAGGTGGCTTCTAGAGCCGATAGCGGTAGATATATTATCACAGCAGAGAATACCAATGGTAAAGATATGGCTGAAGTTGAAGTCATTATTCTCAGCGTTCCCAGCCCACCAGGTGGACCACTCAAGGTCAGCGATGTCCACGCAAATGGAGCTAAATTATCTTGGAATCCTCCAGCCGACGATGGCGGTCAACCCGTTGAGAAATACGTTGTTGAAAAGATGGACGAAGCCACCGGCCGCTGGGTACCAGCTGGCGAAACCGACGGACCAGCCACATCTCTTGCCGTTGATGGACTACAACCTGGACATAAATATAAATTCCGCGTACGTGCTGTCAACAGGCAAGGAAAGTCCGAGCCGCTGACGACAAACCAAGCAATCGAAGCTAAAAATCCATTCGATCCCGCAGGAAAGCCTGGCACTCCCGTTGTATCAGACTTCGACAAAGATTTCGTCGAACTCAAATGGACTAGGCCCGAATCCGACGGAGGATCCCCGATCACCGGATATGTCATTGAGAAGAAAGATAAATTCTCACCAGATTGGGAAGAATGTGCCCAGGTGGAGGGAGATGTTACCACAGGAAAGGTTAACGATTTAATAGAAGGAACCAATTACGAATTCAGAGTTCGTGCCGTTAACAAGGCTGGCAAAGGCGAACCCAGTGACGCTTCTAATAGCCATTTGGCAAGAGCCAAAAACCAAGCACCTAAAATTGATCGCAACTTCATGTTTGACGTCAAAATACGTGCTGGCCAGAACTTTGACTTTGATGTTCCAGTTTCTGGAGAACCAACTCCATCTAAGGAATGGTACGTCAATGAGAATATTATTATCAATACAGACAGGATAAAGATCACGAATGAGCAATACTCTACTAAATTGAAACTTGTCGATTCTAAACGAACTGATTCTGGCACATACACGCTCAAAGCAAAGAATATCAATGGTACAGATACTGCCACCCTTAAAGTCACAATTCTTGATACGCCCTTGCCCCCAGAAGGCCCTCTCAAAGCAGATAATATTACCAAATCTGGCTGCACATTGTATTGGCGTCCACCAAGAGACGACGGTGGAAGTGACATTACCGGATATATTGTTGAGAAAATGGACACTGAAAATATGAGATGGGTACCTGTCGGAGAAGTGCAAGGATGCAATATTCGTGCCGATCATCTGATTGAAGGACACGATTACAACTTCCGTGTTAAAGCCGTTAACAAACAAGGAGAATCATTACCTCTTGTTGGACACGAACCAATCACTGCTAAAGATCCTTACAATACACCTGACAAACCTGGAACACCCGTCGTTAAGGACTGGGACAAGGATCATATGGATCTGGAATGGGTACCACCAAAGAAGGATGGTGGTTCACCGATTACGGGCTACATCATTGAGGCTAAAACTAAATATGGATCATGGGAAAAGGCAGCAACAGTCCAAGGACCACAGACATCTGCAACTGTCCCTGGCCTGATCGAAGGAGAGGAATATGAATTCAGGGTAATTGCTGTGAACAAAGCTGGACCTGGAGAGCCGAGTGACGGATCTACTCCACAAATCGCTAAGCCTAGATTCTGTGCTCCTCACTTTGACAAAATGTTACTTAAAGATCTCACGGTACGTGCTGGACAACGTATTGCCTATGAAATACCTATTGAAGCATCGCCTAAGCCTATTGCCGAATGGCAAATTAATGGAAAGGTTATCCAACCTACTGACAGAGTTGATATGCAAGTGTTCATGAATAGGGTGACGTTTGATATTCCATTCTCAACCCGTGCCGATGGTGGAAGTTATAAATTGACATTGAAGAACAATTTAGGCGCTTGCAGTGCAACAGCAATCGTCACAGTTCTCGATAAGCCCACTAAGCCCGAAAAACCTTTGGTTGTATCAGAAATTACCAAGGAAAGTTGCCAACTTACATGGAGGACGCCATTGGACGATGGAGGTTCTCCAATTCTCCATTATGTCATTGAAAAAATGGATCTTTCTAGAGGAATTTGGTCGGATGCTGGAATGAGCAATTCTCTCACTCACCAAGTAACGAGATTAATTCACCTGAAGGATTATCTTTTTAGAGTAAGTGCCGTCAATTCGATTGGTCAATCCGACCCATTGGAACTAGACAAGAGTATCTGTGCTAAAAATGCATGCGATGAACCTAGTTCACCTGGAAAACCAGATATTATGGACTGGGGTAAAGATCATGTTGACTTACAATGGGAGGCACCTAAATCGGATGGTGGATCTCCTATCAGTGGCTACATAATCCAAAAGAAAGAAAAGGGAAGCCCATATTGGGTCAATGCCGTGCACGTGCCACCGAAACAAACAAATGCATCTGTTCCAGATCTTACTGAAGGACAAGATTATGAATTCCGTGTTATTGCTGTTAATACCGCTGGACAAAGTGAACCTAGCGAACCCTCTGATGTCGTTACATGCAAGGAAAGATATTTGGCTCCTAAAATTAAAACTCCGCTGCGTGAAATTCGCATTAAAGCTGGACTCATCTTCCACGTCGATATTGATTTCATTGGTGAACCAGTCCCCGAAGTCATTTGGACAAATGGCGGTAAACCAATTCTTACAGACGAAAGAACCACAATTACTTCAATTGGTCATCACACTATTGTCCATACCGTCAATTGTAAGAGATCAGATGGTGGATTGTATCATTTACTTCTACGTAACAGCTCTGGCATTGACGAGGGTAGCTTTGATGTAATTGTTCTTGATAGACCTGGACCACCAGAGGCTCCATTAGAATATGAGGAGATTACCGCTCAATCAGTCACGCTATCCTGGAAACCACCTAAGGATAATGGAGGCAGTGAAATCACTGGCTACGTTATTGAAAAACGCGATTTGACTCACGGAGGTGGATGGGTTCCTGCAGTAGCATATGTGAATCCTAAGAATAATCATGCCACCGTACCTAGATTATTAGAAGGCACTAAGTACGAGTTTAGAGTATCGGCTGAGAACTTACAGGGTAGATCTGATCCATTGAATACTGATAAACCTGTCGTTGCTAAGAATCAATATGATGTTCCCGGACGTCCAGGTAAACCAGAATTGGTTTCATCTGATAAGGATCACATTAAAGTTAAGTGGTCGCCTCCTATTTCAAACGGAGGATCAAATATTATCGGTTATGATATTGAAAGAAGAGATAAGGCAACTGGCAGATGGATCAAAGTTAACAAAGATCCTGTTCGAAACAATGAATATGTTGATGAAAGAGTACAAGAAGGCCATCAATATGAATATAGGGTTTCAGCTGTAAATGCAGCAGGACCTGGCAAACCTTCCGACCCATCAAATATTCTCACTGCCAAACCGATGAAAGAAAAACCGAAATTGTGGTTGGATGGATTAATTGGACGCAAAATCAAGGTTCGTGCAGGTGAACCGATTAATATTAATATTCCCATCACTGGAGCTCCAACACCCAAAATATCCTGGACAAAGGGAACCATCCCCATTATTGCTTCGCACAGAGTATCTGCCGATACAACAAGTGACCAAACTAAATTTTCCATTGAGAAATCTGTTAGGGATGATTCTGGAAAATACACGATAACCGCAACTAATGAATACGGCAAAGATTCTGCCGATATTGAAGTTATTGTCGTAGATAAGCCTGGCATACCCAAAGGACCTCTCACTTACAATGCAGTTACACAAGATTCTGTCAGTCTCACATGGTCTCCTCCTACAGACGATGGAGGTTGCGAAGTCACTGGATATGTTGTTGAAATGTGCGATTATGGTGTTGACAATTGGCATTCAGTTGCTGGATTCTGTCCCAAATGCGCTTTCACCGTTAAAAATCTTATTGAAGGAAAGAAATATAACTTCAGAGTGCGGGCTGAAAATGTATATGGAGTTTCAGATCCACTCGAAGGTAAACCAATCATTGCCAAATCGCCATTCGATCCACCAGATGCGCCCAGTCAACCAGATATTACAGCTTATAGCTCTAACAGCTGTTCAATGGAATGGAAACCACCAACAAATTGTGGTGGCAAGCCAATTACTGGATATTATGTTGAGAAACGTGAGCGTGGAGGCGAATGGATAAAGGTCAACAATTATCCGACGCCCAACACGTGCTTCACAGCTCAAGATCTCCGTGAAGGATCCAGATATGAATTTAGAATCATCGCTGTTAACGAAGCTGGCCCAGGCAAACCAAGCAAACCTTCCGAGCCAATTACTGCTCAAACTCAAAGACTTCGTCCCGATACTCCAGAAGCACCGAAGCCCGATCGCATTACCAAAGATTCAGTTACATTGTCTTGGCGTCCACCACGCAGCGACGGTGGAGCTAAAATTAAGGGCTACATTGTTCAAAAGAAACACAAGAACGACAAGGACTGGTCTGATTGCAATGATACTCCGGTTAATTCTCTAATTTACACTGTTCCTAAGTTGAAGGAACGCGAAGAATATCAATTCAGAATTATTGCCGTAAACGATGTTGGCAATTCTGAACCTAGTAAACCAACTGCTGGTATTATTATTGAAGAACAACCGAACAAACCATGCATGGACTTGGGAGGTGTACGTGACATCACAGTTAGAGCTGGAGAAGACTTCTCTATTCACGTTCCATACGTTGGCTTCCCACAACCCACTGCAACTTGGTTCGCAGACGATAAAACTTTGGATGTCGATAGTGATAAGCGAATCTTCCAAAAGATTACACCGGATTCTGCTTCACTGGTCGTACAAAACTCAAAGAGAACCGACGGTGGTCAATACAGATTGCAATTGCGCAATCCATCTGGATATGACACCGCAACCATTAACGTCAAGGTATTGGACAGACCTGGTAAACCAGAGAATCTCAGAGCTGACGAGTTCGAAGGTGAGGCTCTTACACTCTACTGGAGCCCACCCAAGGATAATGGAGGCGGAGATATTACTAATTACGTCGTTGAGAAGAGGGAAGCACGAACATCCAACTGGACCAAGGTTTCAGGATACGTTACAACACCCTTCTTGCGTGTCAAAAACCTTTCCGTAGGAAAGGAATATGATTTCAGAGTTATGGCAGAGAATCAATACGGCCAGTCTGATCCCACTCAAACCACTAATCCGATTAAGGCGAGACATCCGTTCGATCCACCAGGCGCACCTGGAGCTCCTAGATCGGTCGAAACATCAGATTCATCTATTACGATCACATGGAGTAAGCCTAGACACGATGGAGGATCTCCAATCACTGGTTATGTTATCGAAAAGAGATTGATCAGTGAAGATAAGTGGACAAAGGCATCTCACGCACATATTCCCGATACAACGTACAAAGTCATGGGATTGATTGAAAATCACGAGTATGAATTCAGAGTTGCAGCTATCAATGCGGCAGGACAAGGACCATATTCGCAGAGCTCCGACACTATTGTATGTCGTGCAGCTGCTAATGCACCTAAGATCACGAGCGATCTCAGCATTAGAGATATTACTGTTATCGCCGGTGAAGAATTGAAGATTATCGTGCCATTCACTGGAAATCCGAGACCAAAGGTATTTATTTATTTGATATTAGTATTTCATAAATAGTCATAAGATTGGTTTTAATATTATTTGTAAATGCAGGTTAACTGGAACGTCAACAATGAAGATGTGTTCCCTGGTGACCGAATCAAATTCATCACGTCTGATACTGATACAGTTTACGTGAACAAATGCGTCAAACGAAGCGATACTGGTCTCTATACTATTCAGCTTATCAATAGCGAAGGATCTGATAGTGCCAGTTGCAAGGTATTTATATCTTTTTCATATATAATTCTACCACTTCATCTCTTTGTTATATTACTTGAGTCGGGAGCCAACACCCACCTTCATGTTACTCGATGTAGCTTCTCGAGTCCATAGATTTTTCAGATTATGGCATCTGGAGACCGAATTGTCACACATATTTGTTGCTTCTCTGGTATACATGACCATAAAAACAAAATCTTTAAACTAACTTGTTCAGGATTGTTCTCGTGTCTTCGCCAACGCATAGGAGCATGTTTCATCTAGCAACTCCATATAATATTATACATATAATTTTATGAATATGATCTTAATTATTTAATTTGTAGGTACTCGTCGTTGACAAACCTTCACCACCAATCGGACCCTTGGATGTATCGGATATCACGCCAGATACATGCACACTTAACTGGAAGCCACCGCTCGATGATGGAGGTTCACCCATCACCAATTATGTCGTTGAAAAGATGGACAATAATGGAGTACGTATTAATTTAAATTGTCACATTATTTATTAAATGCACATCTAATTAATAATTATCTTTGATGCAGATTTGGATCAGGATATCTTCGTTCGTTCGAAACTGTCATTACAATGTGATGGGACTTGAACCGAATAAGAAATATCACTTCAGAATTCGCGCAGAGAACCAGTATGGAGTTTCAGAACCACTCACACTGGATGAACCCATCACTGCTAAGGTAAGTCATATTTTAAGATTTGATTTCTTCTTAATTAGAAGATGTTGTAATGATTGTTATTTTTATTGCGTTATAGTTCTCGTTCACGGTACCAGACCCACCGGGTGTACCACGTGTCATTGAATGGGAGAATGAGACCGCAACTCTCATCTGGGATCGTCCACGTCACGATGGTGGATCTAGAATTCAAGGCTATAGCGTTGAATTCAGAGATGTACAAGATGGCGCATGGCGTTCCAGCGATTATCTCGTCAAAGACACAACCTATCAAGTGAGATTTACATATATTAAGTTAGATTATTCGGATTTTGTTATACTTATTATCTTTCTTTTAATTAGGCATACAATTTGGAAGCTGGACACGAATACGAATTCAGAGTGCGTGCTAAGAACGCTGCTGGATTCTCCAAATACTCCGCAACCTCTGCCAAATTCCATGTTAAATCTAAATTCAGTGTACCATCACCACCTGGAACACCTAAAGTTCTTAAAGTTGGTCGCAATTACGTCGATCTCAAATGGGAACCACCAGCGTCAGATGGCGGTAAGCAATAATTCATGCATTCATATAGATATATACCATTTATAATAATTATTTAATGCATCGTCGTAGGTTCTCGCATCACCGGCTACATTATCGAAAAGAGAGACGTCGGAGGTGCACTCTGGGTTAAATGCAACGATTATAACGTTATGGACCTGGATTATACCGTGATGAACTTGATTGAAAAGGCGGATTATGAATTCAGAGTTATTGCCGTAAATGCTGCAGGAAAGTCTGATCCTTCAGCGTGCACAATGCCTGTTAAGATATGCGAAGTGCTCGGTGGATCTAAGCCTGAATGGGTACGACCCATGTCCAACATCACGATTTCTCTCGGAAAGTCGCACACAATCGAATGCGAAGCCACCGGAAATCCAACTCCCACCGGACGCTGGTTGAAGAATGGCAGAGAAATAACACTAGGAAACAGATTCATCGCCGAATCCAAGAACGGCGTCCTTCGTCTCAATATTACAGAGGCGCGTGAGCAAGACGACGGTGATTACACTTGCGAAGCTATCAACACAATTGGCTTCATCTACAGCACTGGCCACGTTAAGATAGGAAGTAAGTCAATACACTCAAATATTTGGTTGATTGAAGTACAGTCTTAATAATATTCGTTTTTATTTAATAGCGCCTCCAAGAATTACCCGCATGCCAGGTGATTTGAATCTTCCCGAAAACGACAATACCAAGATTAAGATATACTATACTGGCGATCAGCCGATGGATGTCACATTGATGAAGGACGGAATGAAAATTACCGAATCTCCTCATATCAAATATACAATTCTCGATGATTACATCATGATATTCATTAAGGATATCACCAAGGAAGATGCTGGTAAGATATTAGATATATATAAATCATAATCGTCGAGCAGTTTTACGATTAGTTTCTAATCTGGATCATATTTCAGGCACATACAAGCTGACGATCAAGAACAAATCTGGCGAAATTTCTGATACCTTCCAAGTTTACATAACTGGACTGCCCGGACCGCCAGAAGGTCCTCTCGAAGCTCCGTTCATTGCTAAGCATTCTTGCACATTGGCATGGAAACCACCGAAGTACAATGGAGGATTACCAATTACTCATTATGTCGTCGAAAGGAGCGACATTTCAGGTATGTCATCTTTAATTTATTACGATGTACATTATTTTACACATTATAATATTATTAATGTAATTTTAGTGAATACTTGGATCACCGTATCGTCGTCGTGCAAGGACACACAGTTCACAGTGCAAGGTCTCACTCAAGGACAAGAGTATTTGTACCGTGTGCATGCCTGCAATGATAATGGAATGGGACCAGCGTTGCAAGGAGCCAATCCAATCAAGGTATTGTCATTATTATTCCTGTCATATATCTCATGTATTATAATATTGAAAATATTTTAGGCTAAAGCACCGTTCGATCCACCATCACCACCCGGAACGCCAAAGATAACTGAAGTCGGTGGTGACTTCGTACACATTGAATGGGACAAACCCGAAACCGACGGAGGTGCTAGAATCCAAGGTAAACTCAATGTCAATATTTGCAATATATGTTGTTTAATGACGATTTTTAACAATCTTTGCTTGATTAGGATACTGGATCGATAAACGTGAGGTTGGCTCCAATAGCTGGCAACGAGTTAACGCCGCATTGTGTCCATCCCCACAGATAAACTGCTCTAATCTGATCGAAGGTCGTCAATATGAGTTTAGGATATTCGCCCAAAACGAGGCTGGACTATCTGATGCTAGCTCCAACAGCACAGAAGTTAAAGTAATCGATCCTAAAGGTAATTCGAATAGATCCGTTAACAATAAAGTATTTACAGTGCACTCTCGATTATCCGGGTTAATGCTGGGGAGGATGATCACGGATAGTCGAGAAACACGGATAATCCGAATCATCATTTTTTTATTTTATTTTCGAATATAATGAATCATATACACAGCACAAATTGTTGCTTACATTATTTTTTATATTCATTATTTATCAGAAAACGCAAACAAATAGAAGTAAAATGTATTGTTTTTTTTATCATATATACGAACCAAAATATAAAAAGTATACTTTTATATGTACACGAATTAAAAAATCATTTGTTTAATTTTGTTTTGAGATTTTTTATCGAGCTTCTTATTTCACTTCGAAATATTCTTAAAGCTATTACATTATTATAGTCAGTTTACTTTGTTCGGCGTAATCTAGCAATGTTTCAATACAATTCAATGCCTTTTCATGACTATAATTGTTATCTTCTTCGCTCATGAGTATTAATGTCATTTTTCTTCCTCTTGGTAACAAGAGAAACGATAATGGGATCGTCCATGCGTTCCAAAGCCTGAATCATTTAAATCACGGTGAGCACTCATCTACGTTTCCATACGCGTCTTCAAAAAAAAAAAAATCCCAATAATCCACACATTTCAGATACAAAATTTTCTTCATTCTCTTTCGAATCCATTAAATCTATTTCTATGTCAGGAAGAATCTTTCTCCATGATCGAACGAGTGTTACTGGTTTTACTTTTGACCAAGATTGTGCTATCCCATGTATAGCATCCAATACCGTATTTTTTTTCCAAAAATTGATCAGATTATCATCTTCCTCGACTAGAGTTTTTAGAAGTTTTTGACGATAAAGACGTTTCATTGATGATATAACACCTTGGTCCATAGGTTGAATCAGTGATATAACATTAGGGGCAAGGGTAAATCATAAGTCCATCGTTTTGTCTTCAATATGCTTTCATTCGGATGAGAAGGAGTATTAGCTAGTAGCAAACTGGTTTTCTGTGGCAATCCCTTATTTTTCAAAAATAATCGCACTTCTGGGACCCATTTCTTTTTAACCAATCTTCGAAAATTTCCCTGTCCATCCATGCCCCTTTCTGACCATAATAATCGACGGGAAGATTTTTTCTATTTCAGTTCCCTTAAATGATCATTGGTTTTGCTTTCCAATCACCAAAAGTTTCATTTAATGAGTTCCTGATGCATTTCCACAACACACCAACAGTTATTCTTTCTTTTAGACGATTTATGTCCAGGAGTCGACTTTTCACTCATCGAAGCCAGGATTGAACGTTTGGTAAGCACTTCCAGTACAAGCCAGTTTCATCTGAACTGAGACGTTCTTCCTGAAACGTTAGCTGACGAAGCCCGTGTCGCTGTTTGAACCTCGTCATCCAGCCTGACGAGGCGTTGAAACTTTCTTTAAGTCCTAGATTCTCGTGAAATGTCTTTGCTGCTTCGATGCTCGTTTTTGATTCCAAATCTTCGAATGTCGACGTTTTCATACTCTTTCTTTCCGAAGGACCTGCAGAACTATTACAATCTCTAGCAAACGCCTCTGACTTATTTTTTTGTTTGACTATATCTCGGTGGTTTGAATACCAGTATATTCTTCGGAAAGTTTTAACGTGGATTCTCCTTTTCGAATCTCTCGAATTAATGTAAGTTTCTGTTTTATCGTGAAGTACAATTTTTCTTTTTCGTTTGTTTGTTAATCGTTCTTTCTCCATTTTTAAACGGTATAGATGTGTAGGCAAAATATGAATTTTTGAGATTACATACACAACAAAGAAAATATTGCACAGAAAGTGAAAATAATCAACCTTCGTGTGTAATGAAGAAAAATCTGCTCTCTGTAAAGTTACGCACTTCTTCACTGCTAGGAAGCAAAGCAACTGAATAAACAAACTACGAAGACATTTGGAAAGGGATAAAGATTTCGTGAACATTAGATTTTTTTAGAACAAATGCAGTCCCAAAAGCTGACAAATATGGGCAATAAATATGGAAATTAATGGCAGGGCGACGTTTCTGTGTGTCCCTATACGTATTTCTTTCAAACAACACTTGCATATTCAAGATCGCAATTCATTAATGCGTCTTATAATCATAATGAAAAAAAAATCAATCAAAATATTTTCAGGCACGGATAACCCGCAAACCGGATAATCCATGCACGGATAATCGAGAGTACACTGTACATGTTTCCGATGATTTATGTATGATTTAATGTCTTTAGCTGCCACGCCTCCCGAGATTGTTAAGCCATTGAAGAATGCCAATTGCATACAGAACCACAATGCACAATTCACTTGCACTATTACCGGCTCGCCCAAACCAGTCATCACATGGTACAAGGGCGCTCGCGAAATCACAGGCGGTCTCAGGTACCGCATCTGGAGCGATGGCGATGTACATAATCTAACAGTATCCGACGTTTATGGCGAGGACGCTGATGAATACGTCTGCCGTGCCGTCAACAAGGGCGGTATCAAGAGCACCAGGGCTGAACTCCTCATCATGAGTATGTATCAGTTATTCAAATATTTTTTAAAAAAAAATTTTAATTATCTAATTAATTAATAATTATTTTTAGCCGCTCCTAAATTGCTAATCCCGCCAAGATTCCGCGACGCTGCCTACTTCGATAAGGGAGAGAATGTTATCGTGAAGATTCCATTCACTGGACATCCCAAACCTAAGATCACTTGGGTGCGTGAAGGAGAGCACATTGAATCCGGAGGACATTACCATGTAGAGAGGAAGGGTATGTTTTGTCATTTTAAATAATAAAAAAATATATAATTTTGCATTATAACATATGCATAAATATTTCAGATCGCCATGCCATCTTGACAATCCGCGATGCAAGCAAGATCGATTCGGGACCATATAGAATTACTGCTGAGAATGAATTAGGACAAGATACCGCCATTATTAACATCGAAATCAGCGGTGAGTAAACATCTAATAAATTATTTTGTGAATAAAAAAATGGATTTTTAAAAATATATATCTGATCTGTAGATCGTCCTGATCCGCCAAGATTCCCAGCAATCGACAGCATTGCTACCGATTCTCTTGCACTTACATGGAAAGCACCTGTATGGGACGGTGGCTCTAATATCACCAATTATTTGGTAGAAAAGAGAGAACATCCGATGTCCAGCTGGATCCGTGTAGGAAATACTCGGTAAATTTTTATCTTTGATGTTTTTGCATTGAGCATTTGTAATGTTTTACTAATAAATTCATTGCGATTTCAGTTTCATGACGATGGCCGTTTCTGGATTAGCTCCTGGTCATCAATACGAATTCAGAATATATGCCGAAAATATCTATGGTAGATCTGATCCATCTGTGACCACTGGTTTGATTGAAACTAAGAGCATATTCAAGAAGGAAATCAAAAAGAAGGAATATCCAGGTTAAACATAATTCATTTTTTTCAGTTTTTTTTTTTAGATTATTTATTTAATTTCTATGCTTTATTTTCAAATCTACAGTTGATAAAGACGGAAAGAGAATCAGAACAAATGCCGATCACGGTCCAGTCAAAGATTACGATAGCTACGTATTCGACATTTATTCCAAATATGTTCCTCAACCTGTTGAAATATCGACTGATTCGGTTTATGACAAATATGATATACTAGAAGAAATCGGTGAGTCGGTTACATACATATATAATTATTCGAATTAATCAATCTAATATTGTTAAGATGGACCTCTTTCATGGAGGAAATCATATCGGTAGTATTATTAATCATTAATCATAAGATTCAAGCATGTTATATAAGAAATGAATGAAGTTTTATGTAGTTATTTTGTAAGAAATGAATTTAGTGATCTGAAATTTGCTTAGTTACTAATAAGAATTTATCAAATCCTCAATATGATTGATTTTAAATGGGTTATGGCTAAGACGTCTTTAAATATTTAACCCTTGGAGTGGTAGTAACCAACGTTTTATTAGCAAGAAACAACCGTAGGGATGGTCGAGTAAAGTAATACTATTGCATGACTACGCTGGATCACTTATAGTTTTGTCATTTTATCTAATATTGCGATGTTAATTATAATATTTATTATCTTATTTTAATTCGACGTGATCATCTCTGCCAAAATGCATGAGTATGTTGGGATAAAATTGTGGATTTGTTGAATTGTGTGTTTCAATAACCATATAAGAGTGTGAAAACGCAGTTGTATAACTTAGCGCGAAATGTGGCGCACAAATCGTCAACAGGCACAGGCGCCTTTGGAGTGGTGCATCGCTGCAGGGAACGCAAGACGGGCAACATCTTCGCCGCCAAGTTCATCCCGGTGGGTCATGCCATGGAGAGGGAGCTCATCCGCAAGGAGATCGACATCATGAATCAACTCCATCACCACAAATTGATCAATCTGCACGACGCGTTCGAAGATGACGACGAGATGGTGCTCATCTTTGAATTGTAAATGTTTTTTTTCATTCTAAATGGAATATATAGTTAAATAAAAACGAACATCCATTTAATATATTTATATATTTCAGCTTGTCCGGAGGCGAACTCTTCGAAAGGATCACCGCGCCTGGATACCAAATGTCCGAGGCTGAGGTCATCAATTACATGAGACAGATTTGCGAAGGCGTTCGACACATGCACGAGCAAAATATTATCCATTTGGATATCAAGCCAGAAAATATCATGTGTCAAACGAGAATGAGCAGCAATGTCAAGGTAAAATGGTTATTTGCAATAAAAATGTTTTATCGATGGATTTGTATTTAAAATGCGTCTCAATTTTTAACAGTTGATCGACTTTGGCTTGGCGACTAAATTGGATCCCAATGAAGTGGTCAAAATATCTACTGGTACAGCAGAATTTGCTGCCCCTGAAATCGTCGAAAGAGAACCCGTCGGATTCTACACAGACATGTGGGCCGTCGGTGTATTGGCATACGTTTTGTAAGCGGATTTGCTCTCATTCTGATCGTTTATTTTAATCTGGATCTCTTAATAATTTGTGTGTTTTTATAGATTGTCGGGACTGTCGCCGTTTGCCGGAAATAATGATATCGAAACGCTGAAGAATGTTAAGGCGTGCGATTGGGAGTTCGACGAGGAAGCGTTCTCGAGCGTTTCCGAAGACGCCCGCGACTTCATCAAGAGGCTGCTCGTCAAGAACAAGGAGAAGCGCATGACCGCTCACGAGTGCTTGATGCACGGCTGGTTGACTGGAGACGCGTCCAGCCGCACCAAACTCATGGACTCTTCGCGTTACGAAGCCATGCGCGATCGTCTTCGCGCCAAATATGACAGATGGTCCGAATACGCATTGCCGATCGGCAGACTCAGCGAATATTCGTCGCTCAGAAAGTTATTGATCGACAAATGGAAGATATACGACGGCTCGTTCGGTAAATATTGTCATTTTTTTAATTTTTTTATTGAGTATTGAGGATGAAGCATTGATCGATTGATTTGTGTTTTGCAGATCGTAGACAAGCAGCGCCAAGATTCGTTATTAAGCCGCAATCAGCCTTCTGTTACGAGGGTCAATCGGTTAAATTGTACTGTCGCATCATCGCTTGCGCTACCCCCACTGTCATTTGGTCACGAAATAACCAAGAGCTGAGACAGAGCGTTAAATTCATGAAGAGGTATAGTACAACACGCTATTTCATCTTATTTTTTTAAATGCAAAGATGGAAAATTAACATTCAACATTCTTTCAGGTATGCCGGTGACGATTACTACTTTATTATAAATAGGGCTAAATGCGAAGATAGGGGAGAATACATTATTCGCGCCGAGAATCATTATGGATTCCGGGAAGAAGTCGTATTCTTGAACGTCCAACGTAAGTCATCACATTGTATTAAATGATTTAAATCAATGCTGTGTGTGTGTTAATTCGTCGATTTTCAATTGCAGCTATTCCTAAATTGCCTACTATTCCACGATTGGAGACTGAGACGCGACGACGAGAGCCACTACCGTATACATTCTGGCAAGAAGAGAGCGAGGCAGCGCCCAGCTTCACCTTCTTACTCAGACCTCGTGTTATGCAAGCTCGCGACACCTGTAAACTGTTGTGTTGCGTATCAGGCAAACCACCACCGACCGTCAAATGGTAATTGTGATTTATATTTACTCCATTAATAATTCGCGCATCATATTAACGATACGTTTACATCCACAGGTTCAAGGATAGAAGAGAATTGTCCAAGTATGAATACAGCATGAGCCACGCCGACGGCGTTGTAACAATGGAAATCGTCGACTGCAAGCCGGAAGACAGCGGAAAGTACAGTTGCGTCGCGACAAACAAGCACGGCACCGACGAGACCAATTGCGTCGTCATCGTTGAAGGCGAAATCATTTCTGCGGAACAAGCAAATTTGGCGCACAAATTCCTCTATTCCGGAGATCGCAAATATATCGAACAGCCGCTGAAGCCCGCGCCTCCGCCGATCGTAACCAAAACTAAAGTCACAATCGATCCACCAGTCTCGCGTCCGCGACCGAAATTATCTCCGCAAACATCGACGGACGATCGCAAGACGAAGAAATATGGAGGACGTTTAGAAACCGATTCGACAAGCTCTAGATCCAGAAGCACAACCAAGGAACTCATCCGTGAGTATTCCGCATATTTTCTGCTAAAAGCGACGCATTCAAAAAACTAAACGGTATTTTTTATTATAGTGCCACCTGACGATTCTTCAATGTGCAAACCTGAATTCGCTAGATCACTGCCGGCTTCACTGAACGTAAGAGACGGTGCTCCTTTGTTGTTGAGCTGTTCAGTGAGAGGAGATCCCGAGCCTCAAGTCTCATGGCTCAAAGGAGGAAAGGTATCGTACACTATTCTTTAATACTGTAAGCAATATTGTGAGGGATTGATTTAATCATGTTTGTTTTTTATAGATTTTGACATCATCTGAAATTATGGATCTTAAATATAAGAACGGCGTAGCTAGTTTAGCAATTAAAGAAGTATTCCCAGAAGACGAAGGAGAATATATGTGTCGAGCCAAAAACAGTGTCGGAACTTCCGATTCTGTATGCAAAGTAGCAGTCAAACGTAAGCGCAGTATTTAATAATAATTATAATGCAACGTTGTACAGAAATCACTCTTATAACACGGTAGATAGGTTCCTAGAAAATACCGTGTTATGGAAAACCCAGACAGTGTCCGGAGCCTGTGTGCAGAAATTTAATTAGGACCACTGTGCTTGAAAAGACGAACTGCGAGCAATCACTTATATTGTTATACTCGATACTTTCGCTCCTCTTCCTCCCTTCTAGGGGACCCCTCTCTGAGGAGGTCTTTCCCATGATGAAAGGATTGCTATT
>JAGXCT010036845.1:2651-41156 GCA_022495035.1 Philopotamus ludificatus
TACTTGGGTTTTTAGTCAACTCTATGCAGAGTTATGTTGACTATAATATAAAAAAGATGTGAATAAGAGATGCTGATCATCAATTTCAATGGTATGGTAGATAGTTGTGTTTCATTTCCGATAAATTATATTATACTATATATCTGAATGAATTTGGTCACCCCTGTTCTTATCTCATATTGAATCGATTCGAGTAATCGACCTTCAGTTTTTAAACCCTCGGGTGATGTTTTTTTTTTATTTTGAAAATTTCCTCATTACATCGCAGCGGCTGTATCTGTGCGATAGATCGCGATCAGCTCTCTCGGACAAAGAGAGACGTGGGCACGGCCCGGGCACCGAACGACTGCTCCAATATTCTTCGCGCTGTCCGGCAGCAGCGGCAATAACATCGCCTAGAACAAAAGGCAGCCGCGGTATTTCATCCCGTAATACCTCATCCGACAGCAGCCTCCCGTGGGCGCCGCGTGATTAATGCCGCGAAAGATATGCCTCGCCGGTGGGGAGAGGATAATTGAAATCGAAGCATCGCCGTTGTGGGCAGTGCGTGGACACCCATCCGTGACACGAGACCTCGTGTTGGGCAACAAGAGGTGCCGGGCGATATGTTAATTTGACAGCTACGCCATGCTCCACTGGCGTCTTTATTATTTTTTTTTATTATTTTTCTCTCGTTATTGAAAAGCGAAATTGTCGCACCTGCGCACACACACAGAAACTGTCATAAATCGACACCTGTTCACATTGGGTCATAGCGAAATGCGGTGTGCCAAATCCTCATTATGCGCAAAATTTCATTATAAAGCAATCACATGGATATGGCAAGAATGTATCGTATGCGCAATTGATTGCCCGGTGCTTAACAGAAGTACATGCTTTTGAAACTCTGCGCAGTTAAATGCTTTATTTATAATACAGTCTGCAAAATTATTTAACAAAACGTAGATTCAATATTCAAAGATTCTACATAAATATAAATATAATTTCAATTCGATGTAGAAGTGATCCAATAAAATGTTCTCGAGAGTGCATGTTCACAGCTCTCACTGCAATATTTAATGACAAAATATTATACATATGTAAAAGCTGTAAAATATAAGAAAATGTTAATCTTTATCGCGACACTTATTTATATTGTATCAATATTGTAAGTTATGACAGTTATTTTTAACAGATGCATTATATCATACTGTGATTGTGTTTTGATAAAGATATAATAACTATGGAACGTTTCTTCCATGCAACATTGTCATCAGGCGCATAGCTACCTTAGCAGCAAAAGAATACAAGGAGATCATTTGGAGCCCCTCGGAGGGGCCCTGAATTTTTTTTTCTAAAAAATATATTCGTATTCTTAACAGTAGCCAAAAATAAAGATTTGGATTCTGTATTTTTGTATAAATTTTTACACCAAAAATCACCTAATCAAGAATATTGATAATTTTCCACTTTTTTACAGAGATTATCAGTTTTCGGTCAAACATCACAATTCTAAATTTTCTCGCTGTGTTTTAAAAGTATTAAAAGATTTAAAAAAAATATATTGAAAGGGATATTCATTGGGATAGTGTATAATAAGCATCTCATCATCATCATCATTTGCCAGCCACAAGGCTCTCACTCGCTGAGGGCATGGGCCTTACCAAACTCTCGCATGGTAGTCGAGGCCAAAGGAACCTGAGTCTCACACGTGACGTTAGGGCTCCCCTTTCGTGTCCATACCGCGGAGACCCAAGCCGTCTTGGTATGCAGTTTTTTTGTAAAGAGTTTCCCTCTCTTGATATTACTGACATTAAGCACGTATCTTCTACCACTGTTGGTATCGGATTTTACCCTCTCGACTGTGTCCAGGCAAGTAAGAGGGGGTTTGTCTCGGTGTTCGTTTGTTCTCTTCTCTAAGGCGTTATCTGCTAATAACGAGTCACAAGTGACAAGTAGCGAGCGACCACACACACATTACTAGTGATTATTAGCCCTGTCGCGCAATAGCAATCCTTTCATCATGGGAAAGACCTCCTCAGAGTGAAGGAAGAGAAGCGAAAGTATCGAGACTAGACCAATTATTAGTCAACAGATTAGGGTTTCTAAAGGGTTTGATTTGACATCTGATTAAATAAAAGACATTCTTTTTTTTAATTAAATAAAATTAAACTCTTTACCACTTTATTTCTGTCTAACGGAGCGGTAAAGAATAAGTAAACTAATTACAAAATATTATTTATTTTATTTTAAAATAAATAATAATAAGAGGGGGGCCTCACGCCACCGTTGCATCAGGGATCTAAATTTTATCTAACATATTTAACTTTGTTATCTCTTAGTATATATGTTTATCTTACAGTATATTCTATATATACTCCTCAATGAATCGTAATATAATTTATAGGTATTAAAAATATTTGTTAATAGATGATGATAATGATTTATATATATTTTTATGCATTATAGTATATTTTTCATATCACTGAGTAATAGAACGTATCTCGAATTTGTTACAATTTTCTCCGAATGTCATCTTTTTATCATTTGATTTATTGTTTTTAAAACAATCATCACCTTATAATATATATGATCATATTCTCTATAAATATTGTGCTAAGGATGAGTCATATCGATGCGTAACAGTTAAATCAATTGGTATTATTCAACATTTTTTCTCTCAGTGTTTGTATTTAATGGAGAAATTTTCCGTATGCATAATTAAATCCGTGAAAACACTGCGGTTTTGTCGAATCATTATACTATTTGTATAGCTTAATTCGCGCAAAAGACATAAAAAACGGCATTTGCATAAAAGGTTTGCCTTCGCCCCGCGCGTTGATATCTTTTAATTTTTTTTTTATTCACATCTCTGTCGCTACAAATTGCATTTTCTCGCATAAATTTCACAAACACGATTTATACAATGTTACATATATAATTTATTTTGTGGTCTTTGATGTTGTTGCCACTTTTATGGTTCGTATTAACATTTTTATACGTGGCGGTAATTTTTTAGTCGTAAATCAAAAAGTAATTCACCGGCGCATTACGGATTAGCGAATATTTTATTGCTGTTAAAATAGATCATGATAAATGCTCCGCAGCTGTGATTTCTGTTAAATTACTCGATGATTAATTTTTTTTCGTGTGTTTTAATTAAATTTTTGCGGCAGATGTTTTGCTTTTGGCGCCGTTATTTCCATCATTCCATGGTTTATTTTTTTTATTCGGGCTTAAATATTAGGACTTCATTCCGGCATGATCATGACCTATGTCAAGCATTCCATCGTCCGTATATTCGACATATCCGGTTTGAGATGTGCTCCACTTGTACATCGAAACGACAATGACCGTCATTGAATTCGTACGAATTACACTATACAGGAATAATAATTTCGTTCGATCGATAACGGATCGATATGCCATAATGTATCCAGTGATCTATTGAGTTTTCTATATATTTTTACCGATATTTAAATTTGATTACAGTTATACAATACAAATAGTTCGAAAAACGCATCAGACACGGTTTTCGGTTCAAATCTGCTACGTAAAAATGTTCACGCCACCACAAATCGAAGTTCACGAAGTGAAAAGAATGACGTAACGCGTCAGAATCAATTACTCGCCAATTTGATGCAAATATTCTTCGGCCGTGTAAAACTATAAATCTTGAATCAAAAAAAATATTTTTCACTATTAAAAAATCGATTTGACTTAAACGATGTCGTAGTATGATGTTGGAAAACCTGTCGTTTCCATAATTAATATCGAAACTAATAACCGCGATAAAAATATATATTCGAAATTTGCACAGAGATCGCCTCCGCTCGCGAAAGACGCTGTGTCTTAATTATTGCGTTGATTGGTTTCGCGAACGCGCTATTTAATTTATATCTTTGTTAATTATGCAAATTTATTTTATGAATAATAACGGATGATATAATGGCACTTTGATCGCGCTTAGAAAAATACACAATGCCGAAAACCAGTATCTTTAATATTTATCGCGCGGGTTATAGATTTTTAATGATTCGGGCGCGTAAAGGTTAACAATAAAGCTGTGAATAATAGACTCGCTTTTCCAATAAATTAATCCGAGTATACATTTTTCCGCATTTTAAGGCAAATTTTCAATTGAATGAATAACTAAACAAACTGTGCTCAATTTTTTTGACCTCTATTCTGAAATGCGGTTCGTGTTTCCGGTATTTCCCATAATGTTTGAGAGTGCGGATGCAGGAAATCATATTTTTTGAAAAATCATACGTCTACTTAAACTTTCTCGTATTTTTTTCTTTACTACTTCCGATGATTTTTGATGGTCATTCGATATCTCTCACGATCTAGAAATATGAAATATATGATTGGCGAAAATCGTTATTTGCGACAGTCGTGGTTCCGGTCGTCGAGCACTAGCAAAAATCGTGCGTACAGAATGTTCGAGTATCGAAATAATTCTTCGAGCTCTTCAGAGTTCGATCCGGAAGATTAATTCGTGCAGAACGAAATCGGCAATGAAAACAATGCCGATTACCGTTGCCTCATTCAAACAATTATCTGATGTAATCCTGGTGATTGCAACGAATAAGTGCAGTTCTACTGCGACCTCATTCGTCATTCGGATTCGATTCACTCTGCATGTGCAGAATGGACTTGGAAACGCAATAATTAGAGTTTCGTATTTCCAACTGCGGTTTCTCCTTCACACTTCACGCTCCTGACACATTGCACGGTAACCCTATAGCGAAAATTACCTTGATTGCATACCGTGTTATTATCGAAAAGACAATGCGTGGAATGTTAACAATTTTTTTCAACAATCGCAGCTTAAAATCGTCAAAAATATTATTTTTTTGGCATTCCTAGGATGATGAAAAATGTGCTATTTCAATTAGTTGATGTGGAAGCGTACTGAAATACCTTTCCCACCATACAATCTTCGGTATTTATTCCCTGTATTTACCGATATAAATCTTGAACAGGATTCTGAGGACTCAACACTCGTCGGTATTGCCGATAATTATCGACGATTTTCTATGAGATAAATTGTTGAGTGCAAAAAATTACTATGTTTACGTGATGCGAATTTAATATATAAAATATTTCCACGAGGGCGAATCAAAAATTATAGAAAATCTCGCTGTAAAATATATTTAATTCATTTTGAAGGAAGATGATATTTAACACATGACACAAGATGAAACGCCTGCAGAAATATGCACTACATCAAAAATAAAAAATGTACTAAAAAATATCCTCAAATGCAACGCATTTCATAGAAAATATCTTAATCGCATGTATTTAAATAAACAAATATGCGGCCGATAAAGATCACGCTGAGAAAAGCCTATAAATAGGCTACCGGCCTATGGTGATCAGGCACAGCATAGCCTATAATTCGGCTTCCGGCCGATTCAGTGTTAATAAGAAACTCTTATTGATACCCAAATCTTTGTGAAAATTAATAAAAACTAAAGTGTTCAAAAGGTTTTTAAGTCACATCTTGGTATCCCAATCATCTCTAATTTGGGAACAAATGGCATATACAAAGTTAAAAAATATTTATTCATCAGTATTAAGTTTATCCCTTTTAGAGTAGTGATAGTTGATTTTATCTAATTAAAATCCCATTGTTGTTCCAATTGGGATACGAATTTAGTAGAACTTTTTAACTAAAGGACCACATTAGTAATTTTAAATTAACCAGTGTTAGGTAACATGCATATTAATTCGATAATGTAAGTTAAATGCGACTGAGCTAAGTTAATAGTCGGATAGATGAAAACCATGAATTCGGGAAATTCTTTATAACACTGACTAGAAGGTATGTTAGAGGAAGAGTTCCATTTCCTCCATTGTTTATAAAAATATATATGTAGGTAATTGACGCGTTGGAATTAATTAACTTAATGCCAACAAATAATATAAATTAAAAATTAACCAGTGTCATGGTTTGACACTGAAGGGAATTCTTGTGTGGGATACTCATTCACCTTACATATTTAGAATCTTTATGTTATGCCGCCATCCTTCCATCGTAGTCAAATAAATAAATAAAATTACGGCTTATTTTATTATAATGGTAAATAAAAAAAAACATATTTTCCCTATTTTTATAATTTAAAGTCCCAAATTAAACTGTTTCACAGCTTTCAACATCTGAATTTAATATATTGGAGTTCTTTAAAAGTTTTATTTTCTTGATAAATTTATAAACAGTCAGTTTCTCGACTTACAAACACCTCTACTTACGACCATTCATACTTATGACGAATAGAAAAAAATGTAAAAAAAACATTTTTTGTCAAATATTGAACAAATAAGATGGTTTATGTCTGTCAATACCACAACTTCAATGTGGATTATTTTTGGAATCAATTTTGGAAAAATTACAACATCTATCATGCAATAAAAACGATGTCATGTGTAAATGGCATATGAATAAATCTTAAAACGTTATGTTAATACTATGAATATCAATAGAGATAAGGAAGTGAAAGAGATTATTGTACAATTTTTCAAAAATCTTAACATGGAAATTTTTACTATGAAGACGTAATCAAATTTTGTGAATATGATGACGAGAAAGGATCACAAACCAAGATTTGATTATTATTATGTAGAACGAGTTACAGAAAAAAAATATGGACATAGATAGATCTTCGAAAGTACCCCATCTTATTCAGCAAGCATTAGCTTGTTATTATGAAATTTATAGAGAAAAATAACAAACTAACTAGTATGTGTTCTCAGTGTGCACTGTTACGTTTCATTTCATTTTATTTTAAGAGATTTCATTGCTATTTCCGGCGAATACCGGTGCCGAGTCAATGTAATGGTTTTGTTTTATCGCATATTTTTTTATTTAATTTTATTTTTACCTATTTTGCAATTTATCTATTGATATATAGATCATTTTGTCGTAGACATTTGCTAAACCATACGCTATAAAATCGCAAACTGCTTTGTTTGCACGTCTCATTGCGAATTCAAACGACGTCCGCGACTACAGCTCATTGTCGATTCCGCCGACGCCGCATTCATTCTGCAGAAACGCATCTTCTTCATGCTTCCGCGCTCGCAGCTCCGATTTCCATGAACCATCACTGGGACAAATTGATCGTTACAATTATCGTTGCAGACGAAATCGTTGCAATTTGCTGCACGTGCGCAATCCACGTATTGATTATTACAATGGATTGCATCTTGCCGAATCGCCGTTGTGCAAACACATCCCATCGACAGATGTTTTCGTGGCACCTCCGTCGGCACCTACTATTGATACGTAGTAGGCGATGGTGCATCGGTGCTAGGTAATTGCAGTACGTACAAATTGTTGTACAAATTGCCGAGACTTTCATCATAAATCACGCTTATCCAACATTCGGCTTTCTCGATCTCTCGGCTCCTTTTTCACGATCACGCCTGTGCCATTTGCCTAAATTTACAAGCGCAGGGATTTTTTTTCCAATTTCACAATCGCATTAGGTGCAACGATGACCCAGAAGGTTAATCTAATCAGCAGCTCTTTGGGCAATAATCCCAAATTGCCTTCCCATATTGCCCAATGCTAGCTTTGCAGACAATGGGTTAACGATCGCCGCACGAGAGAATCGTAACGCGCGTTGCCAAATTTTTATTTTAACACGTCGAAGATTGGCGAATACGAAAATAAAGAAAATCGTTTCTACGATCGTTTTTTTTTTCATTATTCTTCATCAAGCTATATTTATATTCAACAGACAATCCCTGTCTAACTGATCATGAATGAGTAATGAACGAACTTTTCACGACATTTCAAAAGAGTTGAATATTTTTTTGGTAGTGTTAATAATTTCAAAAAAATATCATCCATTTTTAATAATAGAATTAATATTTTCAAATCTATAATACTTTCGCATCAAAGTGCATATGTTTCTAATCTTAGGACCATTTATGCCCCGTTAAAAATCCGTTTCATTTGAGAATCCGATGCGCTATAAATGTAACTGTACCGTAGACCATGAAGATGCAATTTCTGCAATAATTCTTCAATGGCTTACCGAAGATTTGACCCAATCAAGATTTTTATACGTCGTTTTTTTTCTGGATCAATGATTCCTAAAGTGATCCACCCGGACCCCCAAAGGTCAATGTCGGCTGTTAGTGTCAAAAAAAAAATGGGGATCCAAATGATCGAAGAATTAAAGGTGCCGTTAAGAATGGGTTATCCGCAGTTCTAGCTTTAAAAAAAAATCTGGGGCTTATCCTGCATTATAGGCCATCATCACAAGAAAGTTTTTGATAGGACTTCCATCTTCATGTCTTATAGAAATGGATTTTAGCGCGGTTACCAATATTCTTACGAAAAAAAGGAATCGGTTCCAAATTATTTAACGTGGAGATTTAAGATATAAATTTTCTCACTGCGAAGCTCTTTTTTCTTACCAAGACTATCAACTTTGAGCCAAAGATTGAATTTTGCTGAATATACAGATTAAATTATTATCCTTTGATCAAACTACGCTATTGGTGTCAGCTCCAAAAAACACATTTGAAATTAATAAGTTTTAAAAAAATTGAGACAATGAGAAAATAAAAGGACGCCAAGGGATCCATGTGACAAAATAGGCTCGAGATCTATGATCTAAATGTATTTGAACATTTTACTAAAATGTTCGGTAATAGTTTTAGGAACCTTGTTGACGATCGTGTCATGATAAAAAAAACGTATATTTCCTTGGGTAAAACGACAATTCGGCGCAGTACAAATCAACCCCGACGATTGCGCCCCAACGATAACGACGATATTTAAAAAAAAATCATACATAAAACAGCACTGTGATCTTTATGGATGAGTTTCTGCAATATTGTCCAGATTTAGATGCATCACTTATATTTTATAGCCCAGTTTAAACAAAAAAATCATTTTAAAATAATAGAAATTATATTATAACTCAAACACTATTTAAAAAAAACTATTGAGATGGCTAGACACTTAACTCAATATTGAATAACTTGAATTTTCAATAAATCGCCAGGTTTTGATGTTGTTTATGGTAACTTTGCATAGAGCAGAGGCGATACCATCACGCGACATTCCAATTACGTATATACAGGGTGTCCACTCTGCTCTACAAACCGCAGGTGTCTCGTGCCATGATTTATTTACTTACAAATTAATTGCGATAAGAAAACTGCCGACATTTATCTTAATCAAAATGGCAAGAGGCCTTCTGGCAAAACACCGACACGGGATAAACTGATCTCGTTTAGCAATACCGACGCGTTAAATATTAAAATTCGCGGAAACATACTGCCGAATTTTCATATGTGCTTTTTCAGCTCGAACTTTCTTTTTTTTCAATACACATCCTATATTATTCTTATTCGCGCTCATACATTCCCATCACGTTACACGCCGTACAATATTAAAGAAACCGCCGGCACGTCCCTTTTCTGGATTAGAATTATTTATTGTGCCAATTTTTGCACAGTACGAAACTCTACTACTTTTATAAGCGCCATCGGAACTGACACGCCACGGTGATAATGGCGAAACGAAAGTATTTCATGTTCGTTTCGGTATGGATTTTTCTCATAATTTCTCCGCGCTTTTTTTCATTGACAAGCCTTTGCAACTTTATAATAAAATTTTCTTAGAAATTCCGTTTTATTAACATATAAAGGCATGAGAAAAATTCTTGCATACCTATTCGCACGAATGACGTAATTGTTAATTAATTTTGCAGTAAGAACGGATCCTGAGTAAATCTTTTTACTCTCGAATCCATCACCTACGCGGATTAAGAGATTGGCTATTGTTTGTCTTTCGGCCTGAATAGAAAATGTTTATATTTTTTTTTGGTCTGAAGTAAACCGCCTCGAGCTGATGGCAAATTGCTTTTCGAAATTGCCGCACCACTCTCTTCTAGGAGTTACCGTAAGAAGTAAATACCTCATACCATCGACCACGAGGAAGTCAACACAATAAATAATAAAATACGCCATAAAACGATTATATCCTCAAAAAAAATCCACCCCGATTTTATTACGTTTTACGACGTCCGTATAATCAATTTGAATATGCATGCGTTTTGTTCAAAATTGAATAGATTATAAAATAATAAAACAAAAAAAAGATAAACCGGATTATGAACAATTGTATTCAAATATCGATCGTAAACTTTTTTATTATTTATGAAAAATGCCATAAAATTGTCGCGTACGTTTAAGGGGTTGAATCGCGATATAAAACATTCAGGACATAAAAACACACATTATCCAAGTCGCCATATTTATAAATGTTGAATTTTTCTTGCAGATATATCTTATCGCAAATCTGCAATATTGTATGTACAATTATATTTGCGAACGATGTTGAATAGACGATAGTATATGCGAAATTCTATTTTTTTTTGTGGAAAAAAATATTAATTTCTCGCTAGTGATAGCGCAGTGACGTGATCAAGGCTGGTGCAAAAATGAAATACTTCTCTTCGAGGAGCAACAGCAACGGAAGAGAGACCTACACCTTGATCACTGCAAGAAAACGTTACATGAAGAAGTTGTTGTATGTATAGTTTTTTTTTGTTATTTGTATTAACGGTGTATCGCTGTAAACAATAATCTCAGCACTATCTTTTATCACTGGATCGTGAGTCATCTGTCTGTGGAACGACCATTCTATTAACACATCGATAGTTATCGTCTGGTCACGTAACAGATTGCAGAAGCAGATCGAGGATAATCGCACTAGGGATTGTGCTCGAAGACAAACCCATTCCCTTTAATGGACCATATTAATTTCTATATAAATCGAAAGAAAAAATACACTAAAATGAGTAATGACATCTGTCATTAAAATCATTTATAAGAAAGTCTTTCATTATGCGCGTTTACGCAACCGCATTCACGAAAATACGCGTTCTAATTATTCCTTTTGTTTCTAAACCCCAAAAAAAAAAAAAAATTATCGTGTAATGTGCAATTTCGCCATTTTTGCCTTTCGTTATAGCTGCCGGCTACTAACCTGTGAAAATTATTGTAAGCGCTTCGGCCATTATACGTTGGACAGTCATCAACCATTCCGCGGTTATAATAGTGATGGATGTCGGCTCGCGAATAGTTAATGAATAGTTTGTTAATTTAATTTGATTAATGTTGCCGGGGAGTGTTTGGCTCCTCTTTTGGCGATTAATCGCCAGATTCTAAAGCGGGCCGTACGCGGGCCCCGCTTCCGGCGGAACCTTTCACCGTGCCTTCAACAGACTAATTCGGTGATTAATTTGGGCAATATCAAAAAAAATGATAAGGTCAGCCGGTGGATTAGGCGGCTGGGTTCGACTTAAAAAATTATATATATATACATTTAGTAATTACAGTGTTGGATGCAATGATGTCGGTAACTGTCAAGGCTCTGATCGTAGCTCAAATTCAAATCTGGCTTATGTAAATATTTTTTTTTTCGTTTGAATAATAAATTAATTAATACTTAATTAACCCACGGTGACATTTCCAGTTCCTGTTGAGTGAAACATGCGGTAATTTTACTGAATAAGAGATTATCAACAGTGATGAAACCAATTGAAACTATTAAAATGCTATTTAGGCAAACACTTATTAAGAGCTTCCGTATGAAAAAAAAATATAATCATGGTTTAAATGCATGAAAATCGGCCCTAACCTCTTGTAATGAAGATGGACAATGTAATTTTGTGTTCGATGAGACCATGACCCAACTTCAAAGTGATCCGTCATCGTCAAAGCATTAAATTAATATATTATATATTAATTAAAAATGTATATTTTCATCTCTTTGACATTATGTTAGTATGTTTTTGACATTCAAATTTAACCCTTGTCCGCTAGAAAAATTTACATAATTATTTCCAGTGCGCGAAGAAAATTTTAAATACAAAATATGGCTAAAACTTATGTCATAAGAAACTAAAATGTACATATTCCTAAACAAATAACTTTCGATAACGATGTCTCACCGCAAATTAAGCTCTCGCAGCACGTGTCAGTCGTATGTTTTACTCGAAATCGGCACATCGTACTGGATGCGAGCGAGAAAAAACTTCCCGCACGTGGGAACAGCAGTGCAATTGCAGACAATTAAGGACTATAATTGTTTATAATATGTTTTCTTTATACTTTTTAAGAACATGTGTCACAAACAACAAGTTTGTGACACGTCGGATTTATATTAACACTTTATGAACCGTTCACGCCTATTGGCGTGAATTTGTAGCCAAGCGTTATGAGCCATTCACGCCATTTGGCGTGAGAGCCATACCCCCCACTTTGCATTTTTTTTCTGATAACGATGCACAATTTAATTCTACTATTTGACCACAGATGGATACACGTGCATTTTAGCTTGGATTATCATTACATGAAACCATGAGGCCCCCAGGCTAGGTTTAATGTAAAACCTTGCGGCTCATAAAGTGTTAAAGAGGTTATTCGAGAAAAATCAAAAACTTGGTGGTTCCAAATAAACCCCAAGATAGATAATATGAGTATAGCTAGACTAAATAATAAAAAGCACTTCCATAATTTAATCAACATCAAATAAATAAAAACATTTATTATTACTTTTTGTATAATTAATACTCACTACAAAATCTTTTCCATTGAATACCGAGACTCAAAATATAAATTTCTGGGTATGAATCAAAATATAATCACAGAATAAAAGCGTGTGCAACAGTCCCTATTATAATGCTACCTTCTAAAGCGCATATTTTTTTAAATCCTAATAGTCAAATTACCTATTTCGTAAATATATTAATATATTGCAACGCGAAATAAAAGGTTATAGGTAGTTATAATTATAGTATATTTCGCTGATATTTTATTTAAAATATAAAAAAATGAGATAAGTTAAAAATACTAAATAATATTAAAAAAAAATAAAAATGTAAATATATTTTCCTGGATTAATTTTGGGGTGCTGCAGCTACGCAGTGTATATGGACAAGCCGCCACTGGTTATAAGTATTACTTCTTAAATGTAAATGTAAAATGAATGTAAAATGTTCAATGTATTGATTTAGTTAAATTTACTCAATACAATAAAAAAAACTTAACCCCAAAATTTTGTATGGATGCCTAGCCTTCTACACGGCGGATTTCTATAGCGTGGTCCCTATCTCGACGCTATAGAAGATTTAACTGTATTTGTCCATAATTAAAATAAAATACGATTTTTTTTAACAGAAGATACTACAATACGTCTAATAGCAGTGATATCCAACCTTTCGGACCTCACGAACCATTAATTTAAAAAAATATAACAACCACTATTATTATTACATATATTCATAAATGATTCGATACATAAAATGTTACTAATACTTGCTGTGTATTAAGTTATTTATGAAAAAACATGATAATGAATTGAACTTTTGATATTGCAATATAAAATATATTATAATTTCTAGAAGTGTAATCAATTCTACTTTTAATTTATACGTAAAATTATCCTTAGACCATATACAATTTTTCTACAAAACAACGACGTGTCCTAGGATTTATTTAACATTAATCCTTGCGGTTTTTTATCTGTATTAACGTAAAAAAAATACATTTTCTTGAATTTTGCTATTTCAAAATCGTGTAAAAATTAACATATTATATTTAAATTTATGTTCAAATTAAAAATGCTCTCATTCAAACGAACAAATTTGCGTAAAAATTCATTACACGTGTATCGATTTCATTCGAATTGCACAATTTTTTGCATCATTTTTTTTTAGCAATCTCTTAACGGCAATATTTCCGTCATAAGTTCAGCTATTTACTTCCTTTATCAATAATGCAACACGTCCAATTAACTATTTTTTTGTTATTTGACTCCTACATCCCACATGCATACGCAAGTACACTGGAATCTTATTTATTACAGCAAACAAGTATTCAAAAGAGAAGCGTCTTGCATCACTATATCGATACATGAATGGATACAAAACGGAATAATCGATTCGGATCCGATACTGTCAGTGCTTCGGGGGTATTCGTTTATTCGATGAATGCAGATTTAATGAGATCCGACACAATTGTGCACAGAAATCTATTCCCCAGCCATACATGCAAAGTTTCTAAAGAACATAATGAATCTGTCGCTCGTAAAATATATACATCGGATGGAACAGAAATAGTATCAATGGTATTTTTAGCGGTGACTTTATCAGCGATTTTTGTATAATTCAGGAAATTTTATTGTATTCACGTTCATAATATGTGAGAATGGACGATGGACCTGCTGATAATAGAGCGTGATGATACAATATATGGTATTTTTCACGGTACATCCTTTAATTGGATCGGAATTTAAATGATTCGCATTCTCAAACGTGTCTTATAAATGTTTCTCAATTTTTTTTAAATGATATATTTAACAATCGTTTATTACTTTCAAGGATTTTAAACAATTTGCTGAGCTAATTTGGCGCAAATTAACAATGGTCATTGATTCTTGTGTCAATATTGCAATATCATGGTCCTTGTATTAAACACAATCAATTAGTTATTGCTATTTACGACTCTGAGCGAGTATTGTTAATATTTTTTTGCTATATATGTGTTACAGCGATTTGGGGTCATAACATTTGTAATCGTATAAAAAAATATATCGCCATTATTATTATAAATTGAGAAGCGCTGATTTGACGTAACACGGTATTTGTAAAGTATTTTCGTACACGAGAATTTTTCTATTATTCACATGTAGGATTACATCTAATGAAATTGCTTATTCGTTAACGAGCTGCATACAAGAAATACTTCAGCTCCTCCGTGCGCGTAAAAAAAATATTTTTAAAAAAAAATCCGCGAAATATTTCGACAATTTTATTATCGCGTATTTAAATTTCGTATATTTCTCGTGATTAATGATGTCGTTAAAATGTGTCTCATTGAATCTGACATTATTATTCATATGTATATGTTTTTTGCAGCGTCAATTTGTCAAAAAACTTGTTGACAATATGTGACATATCGTGACCCTGTGGCCCATATATCCGAGATAATATGGCGAAAAAAATCCGTAATGGATTATAGTCATTATTTGTTGAGTGACTAAAGCTGCAATTAGCATGATGGATTTTTTTTTGGGATTATAATAGCAAATCGAATTATAAATCGATGCTCATAATGTCAGGGATAATATTTTTCATCTTTAAAATTGATTTGCATACATAAGATCACGCTGATATTTTTTTTAGAGCAACGATTACGCATTTAAATTATCTCAGATAATAATTAACATAATTTATATATGCGGCCGTATCATTATTTTTACCATAAAATAATGACAGATAATAAAATATTTTTTATTACCATTATGTCTCTATCTTCCAGTAATAATTTCCCATTTATTTTCCGTATCTAATCAAATTTACTAGACTCTGACTTGTAACTTTATAATAATGTAACTCGTGCGTAGGCAACTGTCGATATTTCTCAATAATTTATAGTTATTGCTTACACAGTCAAGTGTAAATTACAATTATATAAATGAATAATTAACGCAAATTGATAGGACTACCGTAAAATGCATGCGATTCCAAAATGTTATCATATATTATTTAATATAGTTATCCTATTTTCTACCCCTGTCATCTCGTTGACGTATCGCTCAAGTGAAACGGGATACAATAGAGCGCCGCCTTTTCGCTCGACAAAAGGACAATAATTGATTTTGCAAAATAAATTTGCTTACCCTTTGAACTTTAGAGATCTGAACCTTTAATAATATCGGTAGTGTGTGTGTTTATTTAGGTTACCAATTGTATTATATTTGATCTTTATTTATAAGAGAAAAATGCGTGCTTTGAATACTCTTTAACTCCAAATAATAGGTGAAACAATATATTTATAATTGTTATGAGTTTAAAAATAACATTTAAATAAAACTATACATTATAACTATGTCAAATAATTTTCACTGTAATCTATAACCATTTTTTATAATTTACGCATTTTTTAGACACCCTGTGAATGTTCCAAAAAATAAGAAAATGTAATCAAATGATGCAAGAGTGGAATCTCTCGAATTAATCATCAAATTAGGCTCTCTATTTTTTTCCAACATTACTAAAACTAAGGACTGAATTTCGAACTTTTTTCCACCATCTTTTTATTGAATGATTTTCTTTATCAACTCCCTTAATTTTTTTTTTCTATAATATAAAAATACCACATAATCATAATACTAATAATTCCACATAAAAATCTTAAAGATTAATATTTGTTATATTATCTGGAAAATTAGTTAATAACAATAGAAAAACGCCGCGTTCTGTAATAATTAATTTAATTATATATTTTTTTTAATTATTAACATGACTAAATCATGCCTGCCTTAAAAATAATGGTTCTGTGGATTAATTTCAAGTATTTTTTGCAAATATCTTTACAACTCGAAAACCAGACATAACCATTCGTTTGAAAATTAATCTTCCAAATTCTCCTTTAATTTAATAAATACTTCTTATAGCCAAAAAAATCAATACTGGTTGTATCTATAGTTAATGCTGTTATCTAGAACTCTTCAAATCTTTATAACTCCTGCATTGATATCTTTTTTAATTGTTTCTAGTGGTCAGTGTAGATTTAAATGTTAAGCTTATATTTTTTTTAATAACAGAATGCTGCATTAAATATTCCAAGTATCGAAAATTATTATTTAGATATAAAGTGGAAAAAAACTATCAACGACCCCTGAAATATTATAGTTGGTTTTTTTCAGAGGATTAAACAAAATAAAATATTGCTGCAATCTTTAGATGTAAAAAAAATAACGCTTTTTGGTTAAGTGTAATTTGTAGAATTGTTTTTATTATGATTATCGTATAGGATCCATTTCTCAATATGAAATGCTTCTTGTTTCCTCTGAGTGATGTCTGAACAATCAAGATGAACAGATAGTTATTCACTGATAAGAAAAATTCGTACGGAACCCAAAATATTTTTTCCTAAAGTCGTGATATTTCATGATTATCATCCCTACAAAACATTTATTTTAATCCAGCTTTATTATTCTCTAAGAAAATCTGTAGAGCTTCTTTTGATTTTTATTCTAAATTCATTATATATTTTTTTTAAAGAATGAAATTGTATTTATAAGATAAGAAAAATACTGCAGTGATTAGCGTATCATATTTAAAAAGATCATTTCTTTCTGCTTTATTTATCATAAATATGTTATCTAATGGATACGCAATTGAATACAGCATTAGCCATATGTGTCTCGAAATTCCCATACAAATTTTAAATTCCAAACAACAATATATCATATTTTTATCTGGGTCTCATATCAAAACGTCCGTAGCAATTGAGTCCGCAATAATACATCGCCGACATCAAAGAGCAAAATTTAATATATATTTGCAACACTTAACACGTCACTTATTAATAATGATAATTTCACAAGACCAATTGATTTTTTCTCCGCGAAAAAATTGCAGTATAATAAAACATCTGGCACACAACCTACAATTTCGCATTGTGTACGGTATACCGCGCGCATTTGACAATGAATTGTTTTCGCGGGGAGGGATATCGGTATCGGAGGTTGGCGACCCCTGCTATGTTCCAACCACCTAATAAATATATCAGCCCGGGGCCGAGCTGGTCCGGCTCTCAGCCCTCGCGTGTCGGTTGTGTCACAAACCATTTTTGTCTATCATTAAAATATACCCTTGGGTATGTTCCGCGGCTCTTATCTCGAAAAATTCCACAGCATCTATGTATCTCGGCGTGTGAGGCAAGAAATAATTTTTTGACACCGCGTCGATAAGTGCTACTTTCATTTTTTTTTCAATCGGGCTACCGCGAGAGATGGCCAAGCGATAACGTGTGATTTATGTGTCATAGAAATGTGCGATTTAATTAGGCGGCTACGGTGAACCCCCGCCGATGTACCCTCGGCATAAGCAGGTCTGCATATTTCAACACATGCAGATTGGACTCGTTTATTAAAACTTTTTTCGTAAGACTAATGTGCTCCAAATTGCATGTGTTGACGTCAAAAGACACAAAGAAAATAAAAATAATAATAGCCTGGCGCAATAACCACAAAATCCTTCAGAAGGTCATGTGATGGATCATAAGCCCCTTAACCGATAACTCGAAACCAACAGCTCTGGCTCATGGGGTATATTTTTTCATTGATAAATTCTTCATCAATATTTTGACATTTAATAAAATGGATTATTCTAAGAATAAAAGTAATTATTTATAATATATATCAGTAGAAAAATATTGATCAAATTATGATTTTTTCTACTAATTAATGCGACGCGCAAGTGATGTGCGAACACGACGACGGCCCGCCGCGACTGAGCCGCACGCGACGCAGAGCTCGCCTCCCACTCTTTTTTTTCACTCGCACTTGCACATCACGATGTTTTTTCTCGCTCGCACCCGGTACGGAACGAACAAAAACATATTGTTTTTGTTCGCTCTATTATTTTTTTAATATTTATTCTTTAGACTTTTTAAACAAATACAAAAAGTTTATGACAAGTAGGATTTATATTAAAAGAGTTATTCGTGAAAAATCACAAACTTGGTGTCCCAAATAAACTCTATGGGCACGGCTAGGTTAATCCACTGGCGATTTTTTCTCAGATTTAGATTTTTCAATAAAACCGATTTTATTGCACATCCTTCCTTCCTCATTTGAATGCGTTATCGTCGGATGTGTACACGTCGAGTGATAAATAAAATTCATCACATTGACAGATTTATGCGACCGTTTACGACCGTGTCGTAAAGCATGTATCATCTCATAGGGAGTGTGCGGTACAATTTTCCCATCGCGTGTCTGAAATTAAAAGCGCGCTTAAACTATTGCGATTGTCCCGGACGGTTCGCGAGCTTTTTTCAGCTGTGAGAGGCGATGAAAAAAAAAATACCAACCGGTGGCCGGGAAAAGGGATCCGACACCAGATAACAACGCTCGCGGAAACGGTAGTCGACGTTTCACAACTCTGACAGGTTTTGCGGCCTTTTAGCGCGAGCGGCTTATGAAGTGGCCGCAGTTTAACGCCGCATGATTTATAATGTGCCGATTGTCGGATCGGATAACTAAAATATTTTTTATTGCATCAAATCTATGGCCTGAAAACCGGCCTCTGCAATAAATTTATATATATATTTTTAAACCATAAAAACGATTAAGAAATATATCATTTAGCGCTCCAGGCCAGCGATTTTAGAAACAACAGAAACTTACATAAGATATGTCACTTAATATTGATAAAATATTTATTTTCAACGAAAAAACATCGCGACTCACCGATGAGACGATGAGTGATAAATGTGACAAGTGATTTAAAAAATCATAAAAATATAATTATTAATTTATTACAATGCTCTATTGACACATCTTCAGTTCAATTTTCATAATAAATAAAGCTCCCGGAAGAAAGCTCAATCTATTTTTTTTTCATGATTAACATTATGCTTAAATAAGATAGTTTGTAATATTCTCCTTAATGGCGACCGCACATTAAAATTTAAATGTATACTAATTAAACTATACAAACTTTAGGTTTGAGTGTAGTTTATTTTAAATGTTTTTCGGCGTGCAATTCACGCCGCTTATCGTTTTTTCGCATGCATTTTTTTATTGAACGATGAATCGAGGTGTCACTGTATTTTAATTTTTGGCAGTTTGAACTTTAAACAACAATTTATTGAAATATTATGGGATTAAAGTCAATGTCATTCCTCTAAAATAACACGTTGACGATTCCGCGCAGACCAAATTCATGCCAATAATTCGGCGCCAATTATATAATATATACACCCAACTCTCGTTTTACACGGTGGATACGTTCCAGCAAATCCGTGTAAAAAAAGTGATCATAAACTATTTTATTTGTTATTATTAATATCATTTGAATCTTTACGTATTAGGAAAATAATTTGATTTTCTACGACATTTTTCATATCGCGATATTTATTATTTAGTTCAAACAAACCGTGTTAGAACAAATAAATCGTGTAATAAAATAATAAACCCGTGTAAAACGAGAGTTGGATGTACTTAAAAAAAACAGTTATTGTGTGCAATTTTAATTATATGAATAATCATAAGAAATAATTAATTGGCCCAATGGTCAGCACAGACGGCCCTGAACATTCGCACATTTCAATGTTTTAAGATAATTGTTCGCTTCCATGCAGTCGAAAGATCTTTGCCATCATGGATTGATGTTTAATATCAAAACAATGTCACTCTGAGTTTTTCAACTATTCAAATTAAAGCTCTTAGTTAGCATAAAAATTGGAAGACTATAAACACATTACAGTCCGTGCACGCGTTTTCGCGGCCTAGCGAACTCCGGGGTTCAGCCCGTTCACGCGTTTACGCGTGATAAATACAAACCAAATATACTATTAAAAAAAACTACCATTAGCGTGACATTAATTTATCTTTCCGATTTTTACGAAAACATTGGTAAAAATTCGCGCGAAATTAGCTAATTTATTTGTAAGGCGTTTCAAACGAGTAATGGCTGAATTGACATAATATTAAATTAACTGAAGATTTGAATGATATAATAATTTATATTCTTATTGTTCCATATTATTTCAGATGCTGAATATAGTCATATATTTAATGTAAATGCTTAAACGTATATTCCTATCGAAGAAAGAATCATTTCTCCCTTGATAATCTTTTAAAAACCGATTGATATTGTTTGTTAGTATAAACTTAGCTGGTGATTTAAAAAATTGCTTCCAGTCATTTGGAAATCAAATAAAATAATAGACACATTTTCAAAAACCAATCTGAATTGTCGTTTTATCCTCTAAAATATTTCTATTTTTTATAAATTTTACTAACCCCTGATATATAACCCGAACAACGCACAAAGTTCACGGCGAGCAATGAGAAAATTTGCCGATTTGATCTGCGCTTAATTGTCGGCTTGCGGATTTTATTTTGAGTTGTGAAAAAAGATTTCTGCGCATAATTATTGATTATTGTTAGTTTTTTAAATAAAAATATTTTAAATACAGCGATCAATGTGTCCTTCGTCGGTTTTCATGTATGATATCTTTTGTATACATCTTGTGGATTGCGGGATTATTTTTATATATTACATATTTTATTACAAAAAATATTTGGCACATATTTTTCTTTGATCAAATTCAGATCAGGGACATTCAACTGCCGCGATATTATTCACGCGTATTACGTTCATTCATCTAAATATTTCATTCATTTATACGTTTTTTCTGGCGTATCGTACACAGTTACACAATTTTTTTGTTGCAAATTAACCGCCATAATTAATCGCCCGGCCAACTGTGAATATATTCGGGATATACCGGTGCCGCGTGAGTTATAGTCGAAATTGACGTGTCGAAATTAGCACAGTTTGTCCAAGTGGCTTAATTATCGCCATCAATAATGGCATGCGGTTCGAGAGTATGCAAAAAATGCGAGACCTCTAATTTCGGCTACATTCGGTAAATATTTTTGTGTTGACGGATATTTTCGATTTGCATAATTCGCGAATTACGTTCGGCGTTTCGGTCCTTCACGGACATAATCGCGCAAATTAAATTAAGTGTAGGAAACACGTATTCGGATATGGCCGAGAACGTGTTAAATTAGAGTACGGCCTTGCATTTGCATACTAACTAACTTCGCATGTCATTGATGTTTCTTTCAATTCGTAATATTCTATTGAACGCAACCTTCGCGCATAGTCCTACATAAATTGTTCGCTAATCTCCAAAATTGCAGGCGTCGTTCAAAATCAATTTATTTATGAATTACATTAATATTTAAATTTTATGCATCGCGCATTGTGCCATCAAAAATATTCCATTGAATTATTTATATATCTCGGTATTTAATTAACATTTTTATGATGCCGGTAGCCGAGTTGAAATGTCGTAAATTTGTAAGACAATTTTAATTATATTTTTCAATTTAATAATATAGAATTATAATTTTTTTCGTTTAATAAAAATTGTCATAAATCATCGATTTGTTCAAACATATGCATATTTCGGACATGTAAGTTTTTACGTGAAATTTGATACAATTAATACATGTCGATGCCAACATTATTAGCCCACACATGTTAAAAAAAATTTACAACTCATACACATCAAGATAATGCGATTTTTTCGACTGTATTATGTAAAAAAAATAAATACATAATAAATATTCCGAATCCAGCGGCGCCCAACCCACGATCCGCGCGCGCGATACGAACTTAATTATTTATAATGCAATTATCACCATTATTGATTTCAACACGGCCTATCGACACAATAAAAATCAATATTTATTGCTGTATTTTGCAAAATCAATACGATGCAATTTTTTTTTTAACAATTCAAATAATACAACACATATTTAAATATCAATGCAACCTTTCTACTTTTGCACAAAAAATAATTATGAATAATTGATCAAGGTTGGAATTATTTTAAATATATTTCCACAACATAATTATTTTCAATTATTAGAAAGTGATCGATGATTATATGTATTGTTGTAATGTTGCAATATGTTCGACACGGCATTTTCGCCATAGGCTGTTTGTATTGAACGGAAAATATGTATATGATTTATATTAATAATACAAGGGGGCTAAATACTGTTCGCAATTTTTAGCAGTGATTTTTTTATCCATTATGATGTAATATTTATAAATCGAGTATGAATAAAATATATTGACAAGCTTGGGGTAAAGAAAACAAATCGTTGTTTTAATAATATTAATAAAAATAAAAAATGAATATAAAGTAAGCCTCTAGCTTACTTATGAACTATAAAATCATTTTATTATGTTCTTGTGATTGTTAGATTACATTGCTGTCATTTTTAAAAATAAATATTATAAAATAATCATGGGGACATAAATATATTTAATTAATCAAGAGTGTTAAAAATATTCTTAAAACTATTATATATTTTTATTAATTGTAATAATTATTTACAATACAATTGAAATATTAACGACATACTTGAGTCAGTTAACATTTAAAGCCAACAACTAGTAGAAAAATAGTTTTTACTGCGACAACGAATTAAGACATAAGCAAAATAAAGCAAAACTGATAAATTCGGATAAATAAGTAACCTCGTTTTCCTGAAAAAAATTATTGTTCAATCGAAAGCTAATAATTTAATTGTTATTGCTTACCCTGAAGCTATAAATATCGCATATAAGTAAGATTTGCGCAGTACGAAAGTTTTGATGTTTGACCGAAAACTAAAAATCACGGTCAAGAAAAAAAAACGTGCAGTCTAAAACTGCGCAGCGAGAATTTTTTACAGTTAAATAAAAAATATGAATGAAGAGGAGCTGTAGTTTATTTCCTGATTTAAATCAATAATAATATTTTGCAATGTTTCCCCATTTTATTCTTAATTTGTATCGCTTCTTCTTTTATTTTTTTTATAATTCTGAGGCCCTCTGAATGCCGGGGGCCTCAATTCACGTTTTTACACGGTATTTTAAAGAACGTATAGAAATTAGAAAAGCACAGGAATTAAGAGAATATTTGAGTATGTCTTATTTGAGTATGGATAATTAGGGATATTTTGGAATCTAACCTTATTTTTGTAACAATTCTTTATTAATATTTTTTTTCTTTTCATCATTTACCATTTGCGATGTTTAAAATAGGATAATTTGCATTCAATTTATAATAAAATATTTTTTTTTATGAATATCCAATTATGTTTATACGTTTTTAGATCACGGCTCGCACGACCGATCAGGGAAAAAACTCTCATCGCTTTATTAATGAAAAATTTTCAATTTTCTTTGACCCATTTTATTATGATATATAGTATCATTTCATTGCTGTATAAATAATGTTGATGGCATATGAAAGTTGTGTAAATATTTAGTTATTCCAAAAGGTTATATCGCTACTCTCTCAGTATGTGAGATGCACGCTCTCTCTTGGCCTTAATTAAGTTAGCTCACACATAAGGGCGATTTGGCAAATTCGTGGTTCGCGACCCCGGATTTATAAAAATACGCCTTATGCAATATTTACGGCCTTTATAACCTAGAAAAAAAATTGATTGCTCAATTCCAAATAATTATTTACGCGCGTATTTTTTTTTTTATTATTATTTATTTATGATTTTTTTACCAAATAAATTTTAGAGATCTCACATGTCCGATTGCCGTGATTGGTGTATTTTTATGAAGCCATAAATCGATGAGATAATATCGAAAAATGTAATGAAAAGATTAACAGCCAATCCATCGGATGGTTCATTAAAAGCTTACGTTACAAACCTGCCGTTTTGTTTCGACGGAAACCGGTGACGGTAAATCATGCGGAACAACACGTGTGGGTCGCCGAACAATAATTATATTCGCGAAATTTAAATATAAAAATTTTAATCATCGCCATAATTGTTGTGTGTGGACCCCGATGCACAGAAAACGTATAAAAGCAAAAGAGATCCAGCGGAATTCACTTTGGCTAATGGAAGATCCGCATTAGCTGAAAAGCGTTGTTCCGGATTTTAAGACCTGGAGCCATTAAGTAATTTAAAAGACTTGTGTAAGCATTTGTCGCGGAATAAAATAAAATAAATATATATTTATTAACTTTAATCAAAAAATCATGTGTAGATTGCATTGCGCAGTGCAACTGGCACGCAGTGTTGCGCACTTTTACTACTGCGCAGTGCATTTTTTTGTTATTAAAATCGCACATAAAAAGCGTTGTTCACACTACGCTTATTTATTATTATTTACATGTAACGCTCAAAGGTGTTTTGCGGCATCTGGTTACATAAAAAAGCGCTCTCAGTTTCACGTGTCAGATCTTCCGAATTAATCATCGCCAGGAGGCTGAGTGATAAATTATAATCATTCGTTACGACGAGAAAACAGCACTAAGCTCGTCATAATGAACACAATGTGGTGGTTTTTTTTTTACGTCAAATAAGAGTTTTCATGCGAAAAGCTTTTGTGTTTTTCGACGAGCGAGGCCCTGATCTATTTTGAATATATTTTTGTCGCGAAATCCTTGAAACAATAATTTATTATCTACCAAAGATCTCGCCATTTATGGAAATAATCAATTTATCGTCTGCCACTTTTTATCGGATCATTAATCAGAACGCGCATATACATACATTTTTTTATCTGAATAATTCCGATCCGGCTGATCTGAAATACACGTGTTTTCGTCTGATTTTTACGCCTTTAATCCTAAATTATTAATTGCGCGTAATTTATATAGATTTTGTATCGCATTGTGTCGCATGTGTCGTATATCAGGGGTGGTTCTTTTGTCGCATTAAAAAATTAACATCCGAAATTAATGACAAGGGTGGAACCGGTTGCTCTTATTATTAACAATAATAATAATAAAAAAAAGGGTAAACATACGCCCTTCAATTTTTACGCTCGCCTCGCTACACGAGTGTATTGTTTCAGATAATGTAATATTTCATATTTTTATGAATGGACAATACATTCGACCCTCGAATTGTGCTGAAGATACGTTGAATCGCGCAAAATAACAACAATAATATTATTATTATTATTGCCAACTGATTGGGAATAGACTATGGATTTAAGTCTGATCTTAATTTCTTGGCAGATACTATTAATATACTACTAGATTACGATTATACGATGCATTTCGGCGCTTAACGCCAGACGTTTTTTTATTTTATTTCTAAATAATAACATTTAGATGCCTCTTATTTATTTACCCAATGAATATCTCGTTTAACAAATTTGTAAAAAAATATATTGAGAGTAACTCGTTGATACGACTAACTAAACGTGGTCAAAGTGAAAAGGGTTTTTTAAAATATATTTTAAAAACAAATCCAGATTTCAATGCTCAGTATTTACAATACAATTAACGCATCGAGTGTAATTTACGACTTTTTTTCAATGAGTTAAACCCTTTTGATTATCACGTCGAGAGTAGCACGCGTTAAATATAATGAAAACGAAACTCCTCTTCCATATAAATGCAGGGGGACTTGTATCCGTTTGTCCATTGATATGGAAACATTTATGAATTACTGCATTTTAAATAGAATGCATTTTTCAATGACAATGGGGATTTTTCAAAGATTTATGCACATTTGAACGATGCACTCGAGGCTTAAATAATTTACGAAATAAATCACGTCGCACAAAACGGTTTGTTTGATACGGCCCTTATTAGTTAAATTTTCCGAATCGAAACTCGACGTATAAAAAAATTAACATAATTCACAATCACAGTTATAATCACGAACATCTAACCCATCAGACGTAACATGGACATTGATCAAAATCTTTGAGGCCATTTTGTACGGTAACAGGGCATCTCAAACGTTTTTCTATTTAAACACAGCACTGCCGTGTCCGATTAATTTGATCAGCAGACCAAGTTTGGGAAGCGTTCTCGGTATGAAACTGGATTCCCCACACTGCCGTATTAATTATGTATAAAAAACACATATATAACGCTGCTCCTCTACAATGAAAATATAAATTAAATAATAAAAACTAGTCGTATTTTCGTATGGACCCCCGCGGTTATCGGATTTATCCGTATGGACCGCAGTAATTTATTTAAACTGGATCATATTGTGTAATTTTGCAATAATTATGAGCGTCGCAAACGGACGCGGAGTTAGCTCGTAATCGATTTCGACATCGCCGATGATTCAAAGAGTTCACATTTACATTTTTTAATTCGGGATATCGTATGAGATAATCGAGGAAGGCGTCTTCTTTCATCGCTCAGTTGGTTTTGCATGCAAAATGAAGAGTATGTGTGCGCTCTGCTCGAATGGCCTCGTTTGTGTGCATTCCCATTGATGCAATTTGCACTCATTCATTAAATTAACGACGACTGCAACAAAAAAGTCGCAGTCTGGGCGCATACAGTTACACATCCGGCCCGCAGCTTTTTAACACGTGAGACTGCCACTAGATCAGCCAGTGGCTGTCAATCTTTCGAACAAAAAATAACAAAAATGTATAACCAGTTATGCATCATTGACACGACGGCATATCACAATCTTTCTGCACTTAACATATAGAAAGATTACCTAAGATATTAATATTATTATTACATATTTATTTATATTATCAGAATAATATTAAAAAATATTTTTATGATCCAAATGTTGTTATCAGGGCTTCTGGACGTTTTATTTCGGCTCGATTAATTTATTATTAGAATATTTAAATTATTATTTAAGCTTTTTTTCTTAAGGTTGTACCATCCTAACCTAATACAGATTAATTGATTGAATCAAATATACCGGTTATGATTTTTTTATCATTAATTTGTATGGTAAAACAAGAGGATCTAACATATTTGAAAAATTAAAATCATGCCTAGAAAATTTAAAATTATACTATGATAAACTCATCAGGATGTGTACTAAAAAAATCATGATTTTTTTTAAATCGACCTGTACTAAAATATCACTTTAACCGTTTAGACGCCACGGCGTGCAGGCACGCGAAACCGGCTAACAGCGCCACGGCAAACGAATTTATTTATGAATAAATATAATATTTTTAAATGAAAATTAATGCAGAAACATCTTTTGAAAGCAATGTGATTTTTAGAATGTCGATATGTTTAGCCGTATCATTTTATTTAAAGTTTATACGGCGTACGGTAAAAATCCATATAATTGGGTTGAATATTAAGAATGTTATGAAATTTGTGAATAAAATTAGGGCAACACCATTAAATATACAATTCACAGATATTGTGGGTTATTAGATTCGATATATAGATCAAGGATATCCTTGACATGTCATGAGCAGATCCTACCCCTAGCCCCTTTTTTCCAACTCCATCCATGAACGTAAAAAGGTAGAAAAGGTGCTTGAGTTGTGTGGCGCATCGTATATGAAAAAAATGGCGCATGCTATGTAAAATATTGACTACCACTGTGTTAGATGATTAGTTTAAGATTTTTTTCCAATTATTATTAATAATGAAAAAATTGTGACGATTTTTAACAAAAAATACAATACATAGTCAATACCAGGGCTTCGAACCGTTATTTTTTTGGATTTCGTTCCGGTTCGATTAATTCAGATTTTTATTCAACTAGGGTTACTCCGAAAATTATATTTTTACCGTTTTTATTGTCGGAACGAACCCCCGGAGCTGAACCGAAATAAAATAACGGTTCGTTTCGGTTTATTATACATTATTATACTTAACATCTAAAAAACTGTTATTTTATAAAACATATTATAACAAAAAATAACGAATTAATAATTACTGTTTTTTTCAATAAAATATAATCATAGCTATACAATGCGATATCGTCAAATCAAAAAAAACGATGATCTGCTAAAGTTGTGAAAAGATTGTTTTAACATAGTTTATGAAACTCTGCTCAGCATCGGCTGAAAATAGTTAAGCTTTTCCTTATTGCTTGAAGATCATGTTTAGAAACTGGATCTTCAAGCACTCTGAACTGGATGTAACGTAACTATAATGCTCCATCTAATATGATATTATTTATAAATCTTCAAAAGATCAATAAAACAGCATCATCTCGAACGTCTTCAAATAAGGATAACTTTATTATTAATTAATACAGAATTAAGTACAATTTTATTATTTTTAATTATAGTCGTTATTGAAGAGTCTACCCATCTCGGCTCATTATTAATCCGTAATTTCGCTATTAACTTTTTATAATACGCATAATTAGCGATGAAATCTTCACTGCATGCTATGCGATAAACGCAATTTATGAATAAGTAATAAAATATTTTATTATCGATTAAGTTTATTTTTTGTTCTTTTCTTCAATTATTGCATTTAAAATACAATCGACCTTTGTATGGCGAATCGAATAATAAAATGTAGTAAAAAAGTTATTTTTCAATCAATTTAACCTTCGAAATTGTTTATAATTGTATAATTAGATGCTGTAAATATCATTTATGCATCGTATTTTTTTCTCTAATATCTTGAGAATTGCTGGTCCATAGAATTCGAGATATATCGGTTGGTATTAATCAACGAGCAGATTGCGCTTACTCACAATTGCATTGTATTACGTTGATTTACGATATCAAAACGTCTGACGGAAATTAAATCCCGACACCTCTTCTCCAGCGGCATAATTGCACTGTTTTCGCTAATTATGATAATTTTTCATTCGCGAAAAGAGACATTAATATCAACCGAGCGGGTACCGTTGGGAATGCCGACTCTGCAAAGGTTCAGAAGCGCTGCTCGCCGGCTCTGAAAAATATTCGCAAACAAAGCGAATCCCCCGGCATTAGCATTTCTTCCACTCGCCAACAACAACAAAGTGTTGAAATAAGCGGAAAAACTCTCGAGCATCTCTCATAAGTTTTAAAACAGTTGTATATATTCATTTTTTGCTTATTTTCATAGCGACTCTTCACACCTTTTTAGCGAGAGAGCAATTAATTACGTCGGTGCACTATCATCTTGATTGCGGCGTGATTGATTATAATGAGATTCGTATTAACGATATTGTCACAAATTGTGGGAATTTAGATAAAATATTGCACTCGGTTGATAAATGCGTGGTTTGCATTTTTTTCCATGTTGTGAAATTTTCGCTTTTCACACAATACCAATGATCTATGCACATCTGTGTACACAGATTCGAAATGAATACCGATGTATAATTTCTAATTATGTGAGCTGAGAGGCTGATTCACTGCCTTGGGATTTTATCGTTTAATATAAATCACACAATGATACATTTCATTATTTTCCATGAAAAGAGAGAAAAGTAAAATTAAATTTCATTTTCTTCACACACTTGACACGACTGAAACACAATATTTGATATCAAAAGATCACCATGTGTCCAAACTAAGATTAAGAACGAACCCTTATACGTTTTGTTATATAAATCATGTATAACAATCGAAAAATCCCTATGCTATTCATTCTTTATATTCTCAATGTCGATAATAGTTTTTTTTATCTTCGGCAATAGATTTTTTTGTTAAAACAATCTTAAATAAATCGCAATAAGGGACATAAACATTTGATTTATTTTGTATGAATTAATTATTTTTATTGCCACTTAATTATGAATAGACTATAAAATCTAATAATCTGCTAACACTCTCTTGGCAAATAAACAATAATTCAACTGTTTTTTTTTTTCATTCCGGTTTTCATTACGGCTCAATTAAAAAAATCGATTCAGTTCCTGTTTTCATTCCGTAAAATATAACAGATTTTTTCATTTTTCGATTCAGCTTTTTTAAAAAAAAATTAAAAACATTTGGTATAATACATTTTAAAAATCGATCTAATATTTAAATAAGAATCAATTATACTATTTTATATTAAATTAAAAATCATGCGACATGAGGCGCGGTCGGCACATACACGTCAATACTCTTCAAAGGATACAGTAAACCCTTATATAGCGCTCCCTGCTATACCGCGGTGTTCTATAACACGTTCAACAGCTCTCCCACCTAGAACGTAAAATTTTAATTATACCTAATGCATTGCCGCACGAAATCAAGATCAATGCGGTATGATTGACAATAATAAAAAAAAAACACATGACAATGACATTGAATGACCTCCATTTATGCAAATAGAAGGATCGATCTATTGATTTTGTTCAATTTACAAAATAAAATCTTTCATAATCAAATAAGTGTCACTTTGGTTTCTATAACGTGGTCCCGATTTCTTCGTTATAGGAGGGCTGACTGTATTTTATTAACACATTGCCTAGGGGGCGAATCGCGGTCAAACTTGCGCTGGGGCGGGGCGCATTCGCCGAAATTTGGAAACGTCGTCTTTGAAAAAAATCACGAATGGTTTCATATGCATTCAGCCGCTTTTGCCGAAATTTCGCTATCTCGAAGTATTCGACAAAAAAAAATATTTAAAAAACGTTGTAAAAGTTACAGCCGATTAAACGCGTAGTGTCGGTTAGCGTAGTTATGCGCGCCCCGGACATACACAAACACGCTTTTGACGTGGAATCCACGTCCCCCGTAGGCAATGTGTTAATATTTACAATTTTGTTGACAAAATTTATGAATAAAAGCTGATAAAATGTAGTTGATTTTGATTTAATGTGCCTAGATGAGGAAAGGTCTGTAAATTAGACAATGACGTATAGAAATCTGCGATTGATTCAAATTCTCGGTTAACCATCGAATAATTATTGTAGAAATTCGTATCTCTATTGTTTGCATTTACATGCAAATTCAATCAAATGGATTTTGGATGTTGTATTTAATTATTGTGGGATAAAAAATGATTTGCACTTCTTTGTTGTCGAAAAGTAAACGCATCATATTGAAGTAGAAAAATATACTGAAGCTCCAGGACAGAAGAAAAGCGGTTGCAAAATTTATATCGGATAAATTTTTCACTGTTTTGTTATAATGAAATTTTTGCGATACGTATTTTCCTTGACCGCTCGTCCGCTTCCGCCACTAAATCAACGGCTGCACTGCCAATTTTCCAAGATTTCCTCCACGGATTTTCCAATAAAAGAAGAGCAGCGTCAGCCCGATAGTTTAATTAACATTGCGGTGGCCACCGGAAGCCACTGTGATGTCAGAGCCGGTGGCCTTGCTACGCCAATTCGACAAGTCAACCGCAAATACTAGATTCTGCATTTATTAGCCGAGTCGATTGAAGAGTACGCCCACTACATCATCGATACCCATTATAAATAAAAACATGCAATACATAAAAATTAGAAAAAAAAAATCGTTGCTCTCAATATTAATTATTTAATATTTATTAAAAATATATTACCATAATGAAGTCGCGTTATGTTCTCACATATTCTAAACTCGACTTGTATTACATCTAATTTAAATTCACGGCCCACTAAAAAAAGATACAAAGCCGAATTAGCATAGGGTAGAATTTACTCGGGCATTAAAAAAAATCCCTAAACTAAATTTATGTATTATAGCACGTGTGTGCTTAGCTTAAATTACAGCTCGGCTCTCTGTTATGCAAATCGTCGTACATCTCATTAAATAATTTCTGGACCATCGGCGTTACAATTATTTGAGTCATCGGGCACGATCGCTCGACATGACATCACTTGACCGACAAACCGAATGCTGTTACCTGCAATACCTGAAATGGTACTAGACGAGGTCTTGCAAGCGCGTGGGTCGCAGGAAATTGCAGTTTTATCCGAGAAAAAAATATAAATTAATCGATATGTTTTTCTTTTATTGATTTCGATTCATTAGCCGGTGAAAGGGCGCCGAAATTCGGCGATTATATCTAATGACGCAATGGCGACTCTCGTTTTCTTCGTTCGGACATGACGTGATACGCGGTCGTTATTTATGAAAACATCATCCCGGCAAAAACCTAACTTATCGTGTATTTTTTTTTATTTTTTTATTAAAGCATCCGTCTACCCACGTGCACTGATTTATCTCGGCGCCTGATTTCACTTTCGTTTTGGGTATATTCGAATTTTCTACGCAGATTCAATGCCACTGGCGTTCGCCAGGTAATTACGTATTGAGATAAAAAAATATTTCAAGGGCAGCCGACAATTGCATTTTCTTTTCAACGCCTCTTACATTAAGTATGCAACGGAATAAAATTTTTCATTCATTCAAACACACAAGTGTTACCAAAGACACTCTTATTTTTTACCATCTTTGTTCTGTTCTGTTTGGAATATAAAAAGAAGTGGCATCCGGTGCTCGGTTGAATGTCTAAAACGTATTCCCATGAAACGTATACTTTTTTTGAGTCTTCCTCCATACATTTGTATCAGCTTTCCTTTACGATGATGGATATAGTGGGCATCGGATTCCCAGCGAGATGTGACTGACAACCCCATTTATTCGTCACGATATTAGATGCGCAAAAAAATCATTAATATTATCTCAATATATATACAATCAAGATGACTTTCAATAAAATTCCACGATCCTTTTTTAACATTCACAGTACGTCCTTATACCGAGAAGCGCGCATGATTAATACGACAGCGATCCCGAAACACAATGCCATTGTGTCGACCGATCGCCGAATTTATACATGCACATATTTTCGCTAATCCCTTGGCTGAGACCTTCGCCAATTAATTCGCTTGTCCAGAACACATCCCGCCGGTTTTTGAACGGCTCAAAAACTGCTCTCTACCTACACGTGATAAATACGAGATACGTTACGAAATAGCATCTGGCGTGTTGCGGAAATGCAAAAAAAATAATTGCAATTATACAAAAATATTATTCTAAACCCCCGTTGTAAACTTTTCATTCAATGATCCCTTATTGTATCGAGTTAATTGAAAAATAACAGCATTAATGATATTGTAACCGAATATTGTTTGTTTATTTTATGGGACCCCTATTTTTGACCACCCTAATCTCGTCTGTTCGTAAATAATTGTTTTCTCAACGTGCACATAACAATACTGACCTAATTCGTAGAGCTGAGCAACAGAGCTTAAAGCTTGCATCACAAATAATCTAATCGAAAAGCGTTCTGATCTGAAAAATACGAGGTCTAATCAAGATTTTATTCTTTTCTCAAAAAAAATATTTTTTATTTAATTTTCGCTTTAATAATAAAAAAAAAATACTTGGACAATCCGTAAATAATAACAGAATCAAAGGTTTGGTCAATTCATACAGGTTTTATACTTCAAATTTGACGTTTTACAAATCAAATTGGACGTTTTGCAAATCAAATTGGACGTTTTACCAATCAAATTGGACGTTTTGCAAATCAAATTGGACGTTTTACTAATCCTTTCATATTTTTTCATCTTCGCGAACACGAAAAAGGCGCAAAGACGTTAATTTTTTCCACATGTAAAAACTACTACAACTAATATTGCTGCCAATGTCAAGATACGGCATGACGAACTCTTCCCATACAACAATTATTATTGATAATTAGACTCATTATATTATTTTTTTGATTTTTCGAACCGAAATATGTTTTTAAATAAAAAAAAAAGAGGATCCTTTGTTGATTTTGACATTATTTCGTTGTCCTTTCATGTTTTTTTCCATCTTCTGAAAAAGGTAGACATATTTCCTACAACAATAATCATAAACTACATAAACTGAGCTTTATATAGTCTAACTTTAGGACAGTGATTGATCTTGATAGCATCTTAGATATGCCGCGATATTTTTAAATTATTTTTGAAGATTCCTGTAAAAGAAATACGTCTCAAAAGCATAATCACGAAGAGCTACATCCCTTCCAATTCCCTTTATTCAAAAGTTTTTTGAAGAATAGTAATGTCAATTCTCCTATAGCGCCTATTGACTTATACAAAATTTGGGGTTGGGTTTTTTAATTGTATTGTGTAAATTGAACGAAGTAAATCATTTTAATCTTGTTCCATTGTGTAAGTGCTATATTTTATTGTCAGCAAAAGAGTATTGATCTTCGGGAATGAAAATTCAGCTTTTTGTAGAAAACAGCGATCTAGAAGTAAGCGCTATATGAAGGACTGTCCCACACCCCACTCTATAGAAGGCGCTATAGGAGGGTTAACTGTAATAAAGTATTTTGAAGACGATCATTCTTCATTCAAGCGCAACTCCATATAATTCAAGACAACTGATTCCAGTAAATCATCCATTCATCGTTGTTTGTAACCTCAATGGATCTCCACAGCCTAGTAGATAATGAAAAGAAGTGATCTGACCAGACATATCTGATTATGGAGTGTACCACGAAAATTAAACATTGGTTAAAATGTGTTAAAAATTGAATTGCTTAAAAAACATTAACCCTTTTCACTCTGTCCACTTTTAGTCAACTCATTATATATTTTTTACAAATTTATTAAAATAGTTATCCATAGGGATTATGAATAAGAAGCATTTATAGAGTTTGATCTGATATTTGATTAAAAAATGACATTATTTTTTTTAAATTAATTAAAAGAAACTTTTGCTAAATAATCGCTTGGGCCAATAACGCCTGACTTCACGAAGAATCTTCATACTGGATATAACTCAAGAACGAATGTCGACATTACTATTTATCTTTAACGGTAGCGTGTAGATAAGATAACATTTTAGATGGCCAGAGATCGGGAACCTGAGGACAAAGTTAGCCATGTCGAACATAATGCTACTTGTCCAAGTTTACCAATTCTCAATTGTCAACGGTCAATATTGCAACGCCGCTCCATGTTCCAGGATACACACAATTCAGAATCGGGAACTTCCGGGATACAATAAAATTAAATACGCGCAATAAACACGTCGTAAAAATTTACAACCTCCGAAACTGTGACCGTTAGCCGTCTGAAACGCTCGACGCTTTGCGTAACGTTCAGATGCGATCTCTCCATCCCAAAAACCCACAATGGGACGAGTCGTTAAATTATCTGAATATGGAAAACCGTTTATGTTGAATGGATTTGTTCGATCGGATAATAAATTGTTTAATACTGATTTTATGCGGTCGATAGTCATGACTCAATTTGATTTTACGAGTGGTGCGATACGTCCGTGGGTGAAGAAGCGAGAAGCGGCTGCGCGTGCGCAGACCGCAGGCCGAAATTCGAGTAACTCAGAATGTGATTGACAAAAAACGGACGATGTTTTGTAATAATAAATAGAGCACAATGGCCCGCTGTTTTTTTGATTTATGGTTTCGCTGACTGACCTCTGTTGGCTGAATGAGCCGCAACAATGATCGATGGCCATTAAAAACTAACCCCATGCCATATTTAAATGAAGGGATGGGACCCCTCGCCCTAATTTTCGCCGTGATTTGATTCGAATTTGATATGAAATTTTGCGTGGGACGACGTAACCGTTGGATCGTTGAAACGACGCCAATCTGATATCGATACTCGATGAAATTCAACTATCGATACATCGATACAATGACGATCGTTTAATTTATGCATAAATGTCATATGAATCATTTAATATTTATATTTCGAAATGCATTAAATACGAAGTGACGTTAATATACATGCACTTGAATGTCAATCGTGCATTGACACGCCATTTCCATAAAACTGACATCGCCATTACTTGAAAATTAGCTTCATACTTGAATAGCCACATGATGATTTTATGTGCAAATTCTAAAATAACTCATTTTAAAATTATATCATTATAAATATACATAAAATTGATAAATTGATGTCATAAAATTTACGATTTTTAAATTGAAAATATCACATATAATATAGCTATCAATTATTTAATGACATGGCTATAATAATTTTACATGGATATAATAATTATATTTATATAGTCATAGGATACGACTAGAATATATCAAATGAAATGAAAAAATATTATTACACACTCATCGTCTTAATTATTTTATGAAAAAAATCCATTTTCGTGTTTTAGCTGAGTTAGTAATTGATATTTACGACATATAAGGTAAGCCGGAAAGTAATGACAATTTTTTTTAACATACAACAATACATTTTAACAAGTACTGTACAAATTAAAAACAAAAAAAAATCGTTAGTGATGATCGAGGGGTTGAAACTGATACTTGATTTAAAGAAAACCATTACTTTTTTCTCTTTGGGTTGTTATACAGCACCCACTTTCATCACCAGTAACAATCCTTCTCAGAAACGGATCTGTCTCATACCTAGACTAGGGCATTTCCTCGAAAATTTGTGCGGTACCCAAATTCCTTGTCTATTTTTATTACTGATCTTCAACTGATTTTCATATAGTATTGTACTGTTGACCAGAGACAGCCAAGATCTTGCCACAATTCCTTTATGATCTTAGCTTAATTCTCTATCATTAAATTAAATTTTAATCATCTATGGTGTTTTCGAAATTTTAAGACGTCTCTATAAATTTTGCAGATGGTCTCGGTAGCTTTTTTGGATTTGTTATCGAATAAAAATAGCATAAAAAATCGTAAATAGCTCTCCTCTATCTCTGGCCTTGGTATTTTTACTAAGAATAACAAAATGAAACTGTGGATTTTCAAAATGATACTAAATTTTACCTGTTTGACAAACTTATGTAAAAACCACAAAAAAATTGTCATTTCTTATCGGTTTACCTTATAATTTATATATAATATTCGTAATCAAATCATCATTTTTATTGTAATTAAATTAATCAAGGATTTCCTTATTTCTGTTAATTTAGCTGAACTTAATAGCTTTGCTGTATTTAGCTGAATAAAATAATAAATAAATGAGATACACATTCCCTGGATTTTAGGACTTAATTAACGACAATTATTACTTTGCTTACTCAGATTCGTAAATTCCTTTCACACGCCTATGATTTTTTTTTATAGCTAGAAACCTTCTTATTAATATTAATTAGAACACCTATTTTTTATTTATTGTTTTTTTTATAAAGACAATGCTTTTAGTTAACTTAATCGGACATGTTTGCATTCTTTCAAGGACGTCTTGACACCAAATTATGTAAAAAAAAAACAATAAAACTAGCGATCATAATAACATTATACATTTAAATAAAAAGTGGTACTTAAATCTTGAATACGGACTGTACTTATTATCATGTCTAGTAATGACTACAATCACTGCTACTTTAGTATGCGGTCTACCTTTAAATCGCGGTCTACTGATTTTCATCCATTTGTCTTAAACGCATAGCAACCGAATGTTTTATATAATTAATATAACCAACAAAGCAACAAATTAAACTTTAGTATTATCATTTAACATAAAACTTTTTCTTCGTTCTTTCTTATCGCTTTTTAATAAACCCGTTCGACATGTGATTGAAACATCTTTCGTTTTCTTTAAAATAATAATTTTGACATCAAACTATGTATACGCACGTGTTAGGGCTTAGGGCCTATGGAAAATCTACTACAAAACAAATTAATAATTATCAGTAGACCGCACGTTAGAGCAGATTCGTAAAGGTAGACCGCATCCTAAAGCAGCACCTATAATCTCAATCTCGCTCCATGGGACTTTGTCTGCTTAGTTTCATGTAACAATTATTTTTTACGTACAAAAATATTAATTATAATTAATGTATACATTTATATGTAAATTTAATAAATATTTCATTGGACAGCCTTATAAATTCTTACATTAAAATATTAAAAAAAAACAAAAACAATAAAATTACTTTTACATATGTGCAACTCATATATTTCAATATCTTCCTTTTTGATTTCGCATTTTTTTTTTAAATTCGCAGGATGTATTATCCTTATCGTCGCCATTTTTTGTTGAGTTGGTACCATATACGATGCTTACTTTATTTTCGAAAATATTTCGTTATAATATGCTCAGATATTTTTATTTGAAATATTATAGAAATGAAAAATGTGGAAAGAATTTTTTGTCAAAAGCTAGATTTTTTAAGAAAAACAAAAATTACGTACATTTCTTGATCTAACCTAGTAGTTTATTTTATTATATATATCATTATTAATAAACAAAGGGGATTGGTCCGTATACACTGCGGAGATGCAGCACCCCCAAGCAAATTGAAGAAAAATATATATATCGTATTTCTCACCACAGAGCCAGTATACCCTGGGAAGGAAACCCCTAATCTGTTGACC